>CAUYRT010041732.1:0-51275 GCA_963574885.1 Lepilemur ruficaudatus
CGCCCACCTCGGCCTCCCAGAGTGCTAGGATTACAGGCGTGAGCCACTGCGCCCAGCCAGCCAAAAAATCTTTATGAACAAGATTGAGAGGTCTAACATAGACGATACCCCTATTTATCTCCTTTTTAGGCGACTGAGTCAAAGACCAACACCAGAAGAACTGGAACAACGAAATATATTACAGCGTGAGTCTGGTTATGGAAATAAAGTTGTATAGTTTTTTTGGTATGTTTCTGATTATAATATATATAAAAGAGAAAAGGAGCATTTGTTAAAATGACTAAGGAGAGAGTGTTCCAGCCAGGAAAGGACTATTCATATTTTTTTCCCCTAAAGGAAAAGAACTCCCCCAAGCTTCCCTTGGAAGATGCCCTTATGATATTGTTTCGTGTACTGTGATACCTCAGAAAATTTTGTTTTAATGTTCTGACAGTGTCCTGGGACTGCCTTGGGCATTTGGGAGGATTTTACTGTATGCGGGAGATGTGCCCAACTTTTCTCTGTCTTCAGGGAGCTAAAGTGGTGGCTGTGCATGTGGTGGAGGCCTTCCTGTTCCTAGTGGAATCTGAGGGCTGCAGCCCAAAGCAAGTCCCAAATGAAGCAGTTTTCCTCCCCCTTTAATCTCTTAAGACGTTCTTGCCTCTAGAGTCACAAAATAGGACCATGTATTTAATTTGCTGTCTGTGTATATAATTAACTTCCTGAAATAGCATTCTAATCTAGTACTGATTTGATTTTCCAGAGTATAGAGTGAAATTTGGCCTTAAAAGCGTCACTGAAGAGGTTTAGGCTTTCCTAGGGTTATTTGTGGGCATGCTCAGTCTGACCAACCCATTCCCATTCTCTCAGCACTATTTGGATATTCATAACTTAATCACTAAGTAAATTTTAAAATGTGGGAGCCTTTATAGACATGTCACATGAAAACTGATGTGATCTCCATTGTCCATTCTTAGCAGGTACTCTTGAGCAAGAATCTGCAAGTTTTTTCTCAAAGGGCACATAGTAAATATTTTTGGCTTTACAGGCCAAAAAGCAAATGAACAACTGTTTTGTAGGTACTTATAAGACCATTTAAAACTGTGAAGACCATTCTTACCTCATGGGCAGTAAAAATAAAGGTAACTGGCCAGATTTGGTACCATAGCTTGCTGATCATTGTTCTTAAGTTTTTGTTTCTGTTTTTGAGACAGGGTCTTCCTCTGTAGCCCAGGCTAGAGTGCAGTGGCGCCATCATAGCTCACAGCAACCTCAAACTCCTGGGCTCAAGCAATCCTGCCTCAGCCTCCCAAGTAGCTGGGACTATAAGCACACGCCACCATGGCTGGCTAATTTTTTTATTTTTTGTAGACAAGGTCAGCCATGTTGTTCAGGCTGGTCTTCAACTCCTGGCCTCAAGCAATCCTCCCGCCTCAGCCTCTCAAAGTACTAGGGTTATAGGCATGAGCCACTATGCCCAGCCTTAAGTATTTGACTGTACCAGTTGACAAGAAAATTGTCTCAATTGGCCATCCCCACATTTTATTCTGATTTGGACCTATAAGAAATATCTGCTGTAATTACTAAAAGTTTGATATGCAAATTGAAAAGACACCTGCAGCCATTTTGAAGTAATATTCTTTGTTTCTGACTGTCAAATATAGCTAAAAATGAAGCTGATCGTCAGGCAGAAAAGCGAGAGATTAAACGTCGCCTCACTAGAAAGGTATTGCTGCCCGTGTGTTTGGTTGACTGTGTTATATTTGAATGACCTGTTTGATTGGAAATAAATGAATTTGACTCTAAGTGCCATAGGTTGCTATGAAAATATACATGATGCAAATATAGAAAATAACATTATCAAGAGGTTTTTTTTCTCTTAATTTTTAATATCTCACACAGGCCTAGCCCAACGTGTTCAAAAAATATTTGACAAAATAAATTTTGACCTTTTATTTGGTAGTCCTGTGATTTTGATGTAGACACTAAAACTCACTGATGTGTAGAGACAGTAACCGGAGGAGCATATAGCATTCAATTTTGCAAAACAAACTGGTTGTTTTCTAAGTAGGGAAAGAATTTAAATAACCCTAAGTAGTAAAACCTGAAAAGTATGAAAAATCATGATTTTCTCATTGGTCCCAGATCAGTTAGGATAGAATCTTTTCTTAACTAGACCTATGTTAACTTTTAAGCCCAGGGATTAATCCTTTTCTCCTTTCCTTCCCACCATAAGTTTGTGATTACCTCCTGTAGATTCTGATTTGGTCTGAGTTCTCCAGACATATATTAAAACTTATAAGAATTCCCAAGGAGAGCAAAGGATCTACATACTCTTTTCTTGATTTAGCCCATTCCTCCCCTCCCCAGAAACAGAGGAATTATCCTTGATAATTAGAAGCTATGGCTAGATTTAATGCCTTCATATTGAGCAGGTTATATTACATTATTGTGCAACCTTAAAGCATAATGTGTTACAGAATTTGCTATCTTGGGCATTATTCATGTTGAAATAAAATTTACAAGAGCCTTGCTACCCAAAATGTGGGCCATGGACCAGGCAACATTGGCATCACCTGGGAGTTTGTAAGAGATGCCTAATCTCAGGCTTCACCTGAGACCTGCTTAATCAGAATCTGCACCATAACCAGATCCCAGATGATTTGTATGCATATTAAAGTTTGAGAAGCACTAGATTATAGCAGTGCTTTTCAATCTTAGCTATGCACTGAAAGGCTTTTAAAAAAAGTCCTGTTGCCCAGAATCTTTGGTGGATGGGACCCAGGAATCAGAGAATCAGTAGTGTTTAAAGCTCCTCAGGTGATTCCAATGTGTGATGAAGGTTGAAGTACTGGGTTAGAAGCAATTTGAATGAATGATTCATACCTAATTCCTGGCTTAGTGAACTAAGAGACTCCATTTCTTTCAGCTCAGTCAAAGGCCAACTGTGGCTGAACTACTTGCCAGGAAGATTCTGAGGTTTAATGAATATGTGGAGGTAACAGATGCTCAAGATTACGATCGGCGAGCTGACAAACCTTGGACCAAACTGACCCCTGCTGACAAGGTATCTGGAAAGCGCTCTCTTGTTCTGGCACTCTCTCTCTTTTACTTGAAGGATGCAAGATACTAACTAGAAAGGAGAACTACAAACAAAGCTTCTAGTTTAATATAATGTTAAATTTCAAATGAGGATACAAGGCTGGGCGCGGTGGCTCACGCCTGTAATCCTAGCACTCTGGGAGGCCGAGGCAGGCAGATTACTCAAGGTCAGGAGTTCGAAAACAGCCTGAGCAAGAGCCAGACCCCGTTTCTACGAAACATGGAAAGAAATTAATTGGACAACTAAAAATATATAGAAAAAATTAGCCAGGCATGGTGGCGCATGCCTGTAGTCCCAGCTACTCGGGAGGCTGAGGCAGAAGGATTGCTTGAGCCCGGGAGTTTGAGGTTGCTGGGAGCTGGGCTGACGCCACGGCACTCACTCTAGCCCAGGCAACAGAGTGAGACTCTGTCTCAAAAAAAAAAAAAAAAATGAGGATACAAAATGCCAAGATGGAGAAACCAAAACTTTGTACTAATGCCTCCACCACCAACACTGAAGAAAACAAAATCCCTGCTGTATAACAGAGTAAAAAAACTGGAAGGAAATCACTTTTAACAGTTACGATGTTTGGTTGGAGGGACTGTGGGTTGTATGTTTTACTAATTACCCATATTTCACCTTTATAACAAGAAAAGCACTTTTGCATGCTGTGAAAACTATTAAAGCTACAATATCTCTTTCAGGTTTTTCACATATTTTGACTAAATTCAAGGTTTTAGGTTTATTATGAGATGAATGGTGTCCAGGAAGGTGGTGTGTGTTGTGCTCAGGGCACAATAGAGAATAGGTGGGAAGTCACACTGCCACAGCACAGCAGCCAGAAGAAGCTGAAACATTTTGTTTCTTCTCCACAGGCTGCCATAAGAAAAGAACTAAATGAATTTAAAAGCTCAGAGATGGAGGTTCATGAAGAGAGCAAACATTTTACACGGTAAGATCCAAAAGACCCAGTACTATGAGCTAAGTAGAGCTTCCCCACCAAAAAAACCAGAGTTTTCAGATTATGAAGAGCTATAATGACACTGATAAAAAGGAGGACACACAGTGTTGAGGACAAGAAGACTACATTCAGAGAAAGGGATGAGAAGTAACAGACGATAGTAAGTGCCTAATTTGAGTGAGGCACTTTAGGTATATTATCTTATTTAATCCTTGCAGTAAACCTGCAAGATGTGTTAATGTCCTTATGTTATCAGTGAGGAAATGGAGGCTCAGAAGCGTTAACTTGCTTGACTTCCTAGTAAATTACAGAATCAGGATTTGGAGAAGGGGATGAATGACTTCAAAGCTTTGGGGTGCTCTCTTCCTTGTACTTCACTGTCCCAGGTTATGAATAAGGAGATTATCCTAAGTTAGACAAGACCTTGCCTCTCTAGTTTCAGTTCTGTTTAGCACAGTTGATCTTACCAACTTAGTAAATAAACTTCATTTTAATTAGCTGTCTTCATGAAACAAGCCAAAAAGTATTTTGATTTGGAATTACTGTTGTGATTAAGAACCTACAATATCTAAAGAATCAGCTAGCCACAAATGCAATCAGTTAAAGTATCTTTATATGACTCCCTCAAAACATTTATGAAAAGACACTAAATGAAACAACACATAATAACAATTACAGAGCTTGCTGTAAACAGAAGGAACAAGCAGAGATAGAAAATATAATGTTGGCTGGGCAAGGTGGCTCACGCCTGTAATTCTACCACTCTGGGAGGCCGAGGTGGGAGGATCATTTGAGCTCAGGAGTTCGAGACCACGCTGAGCAAGACTAAGACCCTGTCTCTACCACAAATAGAAAAAATTAGCCGGACGTGGTGGCGCATGCCTGTAGTCCCAGCTACCTGGGAGGCTGAGGCAGGAGGATCGCTTGAGCCCAGGAGTGTGAGGTTGCTGTGAGCTAGGCTGACACCACGGCACTCTAGCCCAGGCAACAGAGTGAGAATCTGTCTCAATCAATCAAGCAATAAATAAATAAAACAAAAACAAGCTCTGTTGGAACTGTGGAAGGTGATAAAGAAGGAGACTAGCAGCAAAGAAATCTTTCAGGAAGTGACTGGAATAGTCATAGTGCAGTGATATTTACAGCTAATTGATCACAACCAGTCACAGATTCCTTTGTTCCTTCTCCACTCCCACTGCTTCACTTGACTAGCCTAAAAGTAAAAAAAAAAGTAATGGTGAGCATAGTGGTAGCTCAGACCAGGGAAGTAATAGTGAGAATGCAAAGGAGATAGATTTGAAAGACATTTCAAATATAGAATCAATAAGATTTGGCAATTTGTTGGATTCCAGAGATGAAATAAAGGAGTAATTGAAATGACTCTTGAGCAACATGGCGAGACCCTATCTACAAAAAAATAGAAAAATCAGCCGGCCATGGTGGCATGTACCTGTAGCTCCACCTACTTGGGAGGCTGAGGCAGGAGGACTACTTGAGCCCAGGAGTTTGAGGTTGCTGTGAGCTATGATGATGCAACTGCACTCTAGCCCGGGGAACAGAGTGAGACCCTATCAAAAAATAATAAAGAAAAATTTTTTAAAAAAGAATAAAAAGCAAAGAGTGGACAGAGAAAAATGAACCAGGACAGTATACTGAGCAAGAGCAATTAAAGAAGAAAGAAAATTAGGGAAAAGATAGTGTTATAGAAGCCAGAGAAGAGAGTTTCAAGAAAGAAGGAAGGGGCTGAGGAGTATCGGATGCAACAGAAAGGCCAGATAGAATTAGAGGCAAAGGGGGCCAGGTGCGGTGGCTCATGCCTATAACCATAGCACTCTGGAAAGCTGAGGCGGGAGGATTGCTCAAGGTCAGGAGTTCCAGACCAGCCTGAGCAAGAGCCAGACCCCCGTCTCTACTAAAAATAGGAAGAAATTATCTGGACAACTAATATATATATAAAAAACTACCTGGGCATGGTGGCACATGCCTGTAGTCCCAGCTACTCAGGAGGATCGCTTGAGCCCTGGAGTTTGAGGTTGCTGTGAGCTAGGCTGATGCCACAGCACTCTAACCCGGGCAACATGGTGAGACTCTGTCTTCAAAAAAAAAAAAAGAATTAGAGCCAAAGGAGAGGCAGTTCTAATTACGATATAACATTTCATTACTACTGATACAATAATAGCAAAGCAATGTACATATCTGGTAACTTGTCTCTTTTTGATCATCTCTTTTAGCTACCATCGTCCTTGATGCCAAAATTTGAAAGATGAACTAAACGACCCCTCCCAACAGGGCTGCTTTGCCACATCAGTCTCCAGAGTGACATATGGAGTGAACTTTAGCACTTCCCAGCACAGCCAGAATTGCATCCTCTGGGATCTAGTTCTGGGGTGAACAGCACTTCTATGAATGTAGCATTTCACTGGAATGGATTCTCACGTGCTGCCCTGGGGCAAAACTGAACATTTGTTAGTGCTTTTGATCCTTTTGATATCGCAGCATACTCGAGGGACTTTTCCCTCACCAGCCACCAAAGTTCTAGATCAGTTGCAGGTTCCAGGTTTTATTAGCTATACCACACCCTCTCCCCAAGATGACTGCCTGTGCTCAGGCACAGTTTGCACCATTAGCCTTACCTACCCTGCCCTGGGTGTGAGACCTACTTGTGCAGGTGCTAAATTCCAGCCATTAAATCCAATTTGTGGTAGGAAAAACCTTCTGGAGGCTCCCAACCTTCTGGTAAAGGGGTCCCCACCTCCAGGAATAGCCTTCATGCCACACTGGCATGTCAGATGAAAGCATTGCACTGTACCTCTTGTGACACAGCAATGTAGTCTTCTTCAGGCATTCCAGCCTGAGAGGAAGCTCAGGATCTGACACGGTCCTCATTTTTTTCACGTCATCCTGATTATTAAAAAATGATCGTAAAGTAATGGGAACTTACGTTTTTCTTGTCTGTTAAGCAATCTGAGCTACAACCAGAATCCATGTTGGTTAAATAAGAAAGCATATATATTTTCTATGTACAAAAACAAGAAAAAGCCTTAATATTAATGCCAACTTGGCAGAAAACTGACCCATGGCTTAAATTTTGTAGGCTTTTATTGTACCAAATGATATTCTGAATCATTTTGACCAATAAATGTATTCTCCATAAAGCAGAGTTGTAGCAGCTCTGTGGGAGCATTTGTGAGCTGCCTGTCCCCACACTTCCAGCCAGAATCACAGCAAGATCCTGAGGGATGTGGGGCGCTAGATAAGGAAAGGTCTTTGGAGAAGCAAAAAGGTGGCACGATCGTGGTGCACTGCCCCCTCCTCTTCTCTGTGCTGTTTGCCCCCCATCCCTCTTCACTCCAGCACCCGTCCTGCTCACCCCCTCTGGCGCTTCCGCCTCATCACCCCTCCTCTCCCACACCGTAGCCAGCGTATTTGGTGCCTGGGCATTGGCCCAGCACCCCCTCCCCTTTCTGTGTCTGTAATATACATTAATATGATTTCCTAAAACAGAAGGTTTCATTGCTTTGTTTGAATTTTTATTGAAACCCATACAGCCTCACTATTTCCCTCTAATTCCCATCCACACTATAAGTAGAAGAAAAAAATAGTTTTTATGTAACTGATGAATGTGGCTTTTTGCCTTCACTTTAATATTCAAGAAATTGTGGCCATTTCATGGATTTCTTCTGATTTATTCTGCCGGTCCCTATCATTTTTTCTGTTATATAATCTTTCAGTAGGTTTTTCTCCTTTCACATCCACATAAGACTTACTGAAGAAGCAGAATATCAGATCAAAACAAAAAATCCAAAGTGGCCTTAAAAGGCAGTGTCTTCTCTCTGTATAGGGAAAAGGGGGTTGGGATTTCTCCGTTATTGTCAAATGTTTTATGGCTATGGAAATAATCCTGGATCCACATCTCCTTGAAGTTCATTAACACTTGGGATAACGGAGGGAAGATAAGTGATGATTCTACTAATGATTCCTCCATTAGAGGTCTGGATATAAGGTAGCCACACTTTAATTGCTAACTTGACAACTTCTAACCATTCTATCTTGTTGGTTTGAAGACTCCTTATGCCAGCATTCTCTGTGGCCTGAGGTGACATTTTCAAACCCTTCTTTCACTGCCTTCCTTACCCTTAATGTGCCAAGCCTGAAACAAGATTTGATTTCCTGAGCTACTACTGGTCTGCCTTCTATGTGCCACCAAGGAGTCTGGTTAATCTTTCATCTCATTGAATGTTCTTTTGAAACAAGACGCTTTGGAGGTCAAGTCTGTTCAGGTGTTTGTATTGTGTATATAAAAATGGATTCTGTGTAAGTACCAAGTTACATGGAAACTCACAATCATGTAGAGAAGAAATAAAAGTCTGGTGTATTGTACTTCAACGTGTTTCCCTGATGTACAGAATCTCCTTGTAAAATAAATAATTGCATTGTATATCAGTCTTCCCATCAATATTAATTATTAAAGTATTTTAGAATTTTAAAATTCCAAACTATTCTGGTGTGAGGTATTTTTTTATGTTCTAGTCTATTCCAAAAGATCAAAGCCAGCTTTAAAATGCTACCTAAAATATTGCTAATGACCATAAGTGAGAAGTAGATGGAGGAGGGGAAATAATAGGACATTTAATGTAGCCAGAGGTGTGGATCATTCATGGTTGTTTCTATCTGTGCCCAAACATGGAAAAAGAACAGGCTGCAGACAGGAGAACCAACTGTGAACCCCAGACATGCCAGGTCCTGCGCTAGGAGCTTTATCCTATTCAGTCTGCCCCTAGCCTGTTAGGTAAGTGATAGCATACCCATTTTACCAATGAAGAAACTGAGATAAAGTTGCTTCCCCAAGGTCAAAGCAAATTATATAATCACTCTTTGAATATATTCAAGGACAAGCACTTGCATCCCAGGATTTATCCATTATGGGCCACATATAAATGGACCTCAGGCTGACATCACAAAAGGACAGTAGTACTTCATGTCCTCTTTTCTTTTTTTTTTTTCTCCTTTACTCCTTCCCAGAGACATGTCCTCTTTTCTGGCAAGCAGCCCAGTTTCAATCCAGGTGGCCTCAGCAATGACTCACTTTCTATTTGTCACTGTAGAGACCGGCCTTTTTCAGTGCACCACCCTTTACCAAGAGTTAAAAGAAACCATAAGTCAGACTGCTCATGTCATCGGATTCTACCTACTCCTGATTTCCCTTCTACTAGCCCTCCAAAGAGGCCTCAAATTGCTATTGCCCTTATGAGGTTAAAGTGTCTCCAGCGCCTGTTTTGGAAGTACACATTGCCCAGTGTTTGCTGAGACAATGAACAAATTTTGAGTCTTTGTGGATTTAGATAGCAGAGGGAAGTTTGGAAAACCATTATCAGAAAGGGCAGGTCCTGGGCCAGGCATGGTGGCTCACACCTGTAATCACAGCACTTTGGGAGGCCGAGGCAGGAGGATCCCTTGAGGCCAGGAGTTCGAGATCACCCTGAGCAACATAGCAAGACCCCATGTCTACAAAAAATTAAAAAATTAGCTGGATATGGTGGCATGTGCCTGTAATCCCAGCTACTACAGAGGCTGAGGTGGGAGTATTGCTTCAGCCTAGGAGTTCCTATAATGAGGCCACTGTACTCCAGCCTGAGCAACAAAGCAAGACCCTGTCTCAAAATAGTTTTTTTTTGTTTTTTTGTTTTGTTTTGTTTTTTGAGACAGAATCTCACTACGTTGCCCTGGCTAGAGTGCCGTGGCGTCCGCCTAGCTCACAGCAACCTCAAACTCCTGGGCTCAAGCAATCCTTCTGCCTCAGCCTCCCAAGTAGCTGGGACTACAGGCATGCACCACCATGCCCGGCTAATTTTTTCTATATATTTTCAGTTGGCCAATTAATTTCTTTCTATTTTTTTAGTAGAGACGGGGTCTCGCTCTTGTTCAGGCTGGTTTTGAACTCCTGACCTTGAGCGATCTGCCTGCCTCAGCCTCCCAAAGTGCTAGGATTACAGGTGGCGTGAGCCACCGCACTCGGCTTCATTTTATTAATTACAATGTTTGTGACTAAAACAAAGCAGGACAGAACCTCTTGTCCTTCATTTTATATGATCACCAGGGTCTCTTATTTCTCTATTTCCTACTGCCATTCTTTATATTCATTTGCTTTTCCTTTGTTTCCTTCCCTTCCTCCCTCTCTTCTCTCTCCCTCTTGAACATTCTTGAGCATCTGTGTGTGCCAAGCATTTAGCAACAAAGCTTGAGCAAAACAGTCCACCTTCTCATTATCATGGAACTTACAAACCTAATTGGGAGTTGGAGACATTCATCAAATAATCACCAAATCTGTAATTTCAAACTGCACTTAGTGTCATGAAGAAAACCATAGGACCCTGTGACAAATCTTGCAGGTGAAGGCTTCATTCAGGAAGTAGCAGCTGAGCTGGAGTAGGAAGGATAAGAAGGAGTTAGCCAGGCATCTCCTCTCATTTAGATCTCTCAGTGAGCAGAGACCAGGATTGTCATAGCATCAGTCCTTGAGTCTGCCTCATAGATGTGCTCATAAATATTTGTGGAAGGGAGGAAGGGACAACATGAATAATATAAAATCAATGAAAATGTGTCATGCTTTGTTTTGATACTAAGCAATTAATAAATATAATTGTTACTAAAAGAAATACAAAGTAAAAGACCGAAAGAGGGGAGTGACGCACAAGATGAGGTTGAAGAAGTAGCAGCCAAATCACACTTAGGCCTCTGAGAGTAGGTAGGGATTTTTTTTTTTTTTAGGAGATGGGAGTCTCACTGTGTTATCCAGACTGGTCTTGAGCTCCTGGGCTCAAGTTATCCTCCCACCTCCACCGCGCAAGCAGCTGGGACTACAGATGCCAGCCACCATGCCTGCCAGGGATTTTAGTCTTTATCCTAATAGCAATTGGAAGCCACTGAAAAGTAATTCACAGGAAATAAAGCTAATTTTTTTTACAGCTAACATTTAAAAATACTTATTATGTGCTAGATACTTTGCTAAAGACTTGCATGGTTTTATTTAATCCTTGAAACAAGCCTATGATAGTACTATTATTATTCCAATTTTACAGACTGAGGACACTAAGGTGTAAAGAGCTCAAGTTGTTTGCTCAACACTGTTAATAAGTGGCAGAGACATGACTCTGAAACCCCTACTCTTAACCACTATTATAAGGATATACTGTGAGCAAGAAAAAGACATAGGTAAGCAAGTATGCACAGCTGATTCTAATCTTCTTGGCAGGAATAGCCCCACTGTGGAGTTGGTAGCATAGGGTATCAGGGTTTAATGAGCTAATCATTGAATTTAACTAATCCCCATGTTCTGACTCCCTATTAATAAAATAACCTTCTAATTATATTCTGGCTTCCCATATACATTTTTATGATGATAGATAATACACTGACCAGCCTACACATGCATTTTGTTCCAGTTGACAATTTTATTACTCATAGTGAGTTAATAAATTGGCATTCTGCTTAAAAAAAAAGAAATATCAGTAAAACAACAAAAAAGATGAAATAGTCTTATATAGTTACTTTTCCATGAAGAGTTACTTTGAAAAGCAAAATCCAATAAATGAAAATAACATATCTGTTGTCTCTTTTGTGATTTAACTTTTTCTTGCTGTCTGCTTTGAGCGACCATAGCTGTGGTCATGAAGTCTGGAGATGAGCCCTTTCTTTATGTCTTTGTGGAAGCCCCTAGCACAGAACAGCCCGAGTGCTTTCCTTTGTTTCCCAGCGAGCCTTTGGCAAACTCCCACTTTCCCTCCCGCACAGGCGGAGAGGATTGTTCTTCAGAATTTACCTAGTTCTCGGGGCGATAGGCAGCTGGAGGCTGTTACAAGGGTTTTGTTCATCTCCCCAGTGTAAAGTGCCTCGCATGCTAGGAGCAAGGCCGTGCCCCGAACAACGTCATTAAGCCAGGCGTTCCTGTCACGCGCTCCGCTCGGGCCACCACGCCACCAGCCCCCTGCACGAGCTGAAGTGACGTCCACCCTCACCGTGGGCTCCTTCCAAACGGGCCTCCACGACATCGGTTCCTGACTCCCTGCTTCTTCCTAGCTCAAGTTTTGTTTTGCTCTTTTTTTCTTCTTTCTCTGTAATTCCTTTATTGGGCAAAACTAGGACAAACGCAGGTGGACATTTTAAAATGAAAGCTGCATGAAACAGACCGTTTCACCTAGTGAAGAGATCTACTTAAGCACATTCAAGGGCTTGAATAGGGCTTTCCTCTTCCCAAGAAAAATAAATATTTGTTCAATATTCTCCCGATCAGGACACTGAAATGACAGTCTAAACGTGTTTCCCCCCTCAAAGACACTGCCAGTGAAAGGGCGGCTTTGGGAGTGGCCTCCTTCCTCCCTGGCGGAGAAAAGGACGGAGCGCGGCCTTCACTTCAGGGCCAACGAAGGGTGAGGGTCCCTCTCAGAAACTTCAGCGCTGGGGATGGGGGGAGGATGGCAATTACTTAAATCGATGACAGGACTCTCATTAATCTGCTTTCCGGCCATTTTCTCCAGAGTCATTAACCAAGAAATTATTAGCAACTGGGCCGGCGCCCCTCGTAATTTCTAGCCGCTAGCAGCGAGCAGGGCCGGGCGAATAAGGCCGTGCTAAGAATCGTACGCTGACCGACCAAGATGGCCACTTTCGCAGGTCTGAGAGCCACTGTCACCGGGTATCCAAAGGCGAGGCGGCCAGAAAGACCCCTAGAAAGAGCCAGAGCACAAAACCTCCGCGATTCCAGGGGCCACCGCTGGGGGACGCGCCCTCCGGCACAGATCTCCGGACCAACGGTCGGAAGGGAGGTGCCATGTCACAGTACAGGGGAGCCAGTCCATAAAGCCCTAGTCGCTTTTCCTCCCACATCGAACAGGGAAGGGCGCAACGGCCCACTCCACTCACGTTTCCACTTGCCCTTTGTTATACCTTTTTAAGATAGCTAAATATTCCCTGGAGGAGCGGGTTTCCTTCGCTGCATCCCCCCGCTTCGCAGAGTGGTTCAGCCCGGCCTCGGCTGGGCGCACTGCCCTTTCTCCCCGACCCCCGCGCGGGTGGCGCATTGGCGCGCGGAGCTGAGGGGCGGGGCCCGGGCCGGGCGCGCGCCGGCGCCTCTGTATAAATACTGGGCCGAGCCGCCCTCCGCCCCGTTCGCTGCGCGCCGCCCGTCCGCTCTAGGTAGAACGCCGTCTTCTTCCTGCGCGTCTGGCAGTCGCCGCCTCGCCGCTGCTGCTTCTCCTCAACGCCGCTTTCATTCACCGACACCAACATGAACGGGCAGCTCAACGGCTTCCACGAGGCGTTCATCGAGGAGGGCACATTCCTCTTCACCTCAGAGTCTGTGGGGGAAGGCCACCCAGGTGAGGTGACCAGGCCCCGAGCGAACGGGGAGCCGGGCGTCGGGCAGCGCCGGGCCGGGCTGGCTAGGGCCGTCTGACAGCGGGGCCCGCGCGGGGTGCCCGGGTCCGCCGGACGGTGGGGAGAGCGGCGGCCGCGCGCCTTCCTCGTGGCGGCGCCGGTGCCGAGCGCGTGGCCGCCACTCCCCTCCCCCTCCTCTCCCCTCCCCTCCCATCCGGCCGCGCGCCTCGGCATGCGGAAGATTCCAGAAAACGAGAAGGGCGGGGGCCGCAGCAGCTTGAGTTCTGGCCGGGGAGGGCATTTTTAACTCCTCTCGGCCTGGCGGTCTGAAAAACCTCGAGTAGGCGACCCGCCCGCCTGCTCGCGCCCGGCCCTCGGGAGCGCGCGCCCCGCATTGCAGCGGCAACCACGTGTTTGCCGCATGTGGCAGCTGGGCTGGGGGAGCCGACGGCTTCCCGGCTGCGCGAGCCCTGGGTTGGAAGGGTGGGTGCCCGTGCTTTGGGACGTCGTCTGTCTCCATTAGCTCCGTGGCTTCGGTCATCACTGCACAGTGAAGAATACGGACGTGCCCTTCGGCGAATATGTCTTTGCCTTCAAGGTGACAGACTCCAACTCCAACTAAATATAGCGCTTGTTGGAGAAGACAGTCCTTATTTGGACCACACGTGAAAAGGATGGGAAGCGTGAATTAATAGCTGCCATTGCGTTGGGTTTCCTTTTAAAGTCTTTGGTGCTTTACCGTTAAGGCAAGGTTGTGCTTAAGATTTCCTTCTCAGGGCTTTGTCCGCTGAACCGCCATTGTGGGGATCAATTTACACGTCAAGGAGTGAAGCTATTTCCAGGAATCCTCAACCTCAGCCTGACTACATCACCTAGTAAAGATCGTTATTTTGCTGTTTAGGCTGCTTCTGCCCTAGGGTGACCACAGAAACATAGCTCTCTATTCTGATGGCATTAGGATCCGTTTCTCTAGTTAGCCTACGTGCCTATGATGAAATCCCTCGTGCAACCTACTGGTAAGAGGACAGACCCAAGATCCTGATGAGTCCGAAGGTCAGGTGTTACAATAGTTGGTAGATAGAAGTCTTGAGCCTCTGACTTGGGTGCAATACACGTTTTGTTTGGATTCTGTTTTGAATGATTAAAGAGAACTCGCAAAGTGAATTTGAATTTGGGGGAATATTCTTCCCCCTTCCCCAAAACAGATGACAAATACAATAAGGAGAAAATCCACGATACAGAAATACATCTGGGCGTTTTCCAGTCTGTTGAGCACTTGTTCCTGGACAGCTTGTCTAACAAAATCAAATAATTGCTATTTTATTCCTTTTGTTAATAAAGTGCCTTTGTTTTAATTCTTTAATTGAATTAATTAACTTGTTGCCCTAATTAGCATTGCTTAAGATCCAAACTGGTCCACATGTGGGGCCTCAGTTCTGCCAGACCTCTAGGTGCACAGTGGCTTTGGTATATTGTATGATGTAGGGGAAATATTAGTCCTTTAGTGTAACAGGTCACCCTTCTGGTTGGAGTTAAAGTGTAAATTTAAATTTTGAGGGTAAAGTGCCTATACCATAAAGGGTTAAGGTATATATTATATATGTTGGAGTGTTGTGGCTCACTGAATTGGTGAGCTTGTGCCACTGTATTAGAACTGTGTTGTCAAGTTTTCAGGTAACATGTAGCACTCTCCAGCATCTTATCTTTATTTATTTTTTTTTGTAATTTGTAAGGCAGAAAGAAACCAAGTGCAGAACAAGTATCCAGCATTTATTATTCAGGCAAATGGCTTCTGGTAAAACAGTCCTTCAATTAGACAGCATTTACGATCTCCATACTTAATGCCACTGAATTGTTGACTTCAGGATGGTTGTATGTCGGGTTTTAACGTGGTTTTTTAAAAATCTCCAAAGATTTTACAGTGGAGTGATAGGGAGTGGTGGGGCATGACATACTTAACACTGATAGTAAGTTAAAGAAATTGAGCCAGGAATTTCTTTTCCAGATAAGATCTGTGATCAGATCAGTGATGCTGTCCTTGATGCGCACCTTCAGCAGGACCCTGATGCCAAAGTGGCTTGTGGTAGGTTCAGAACATGTGCTTGCTTATCAACTGATATAAAAAGGTAACATCATGAAAGTTATTTTATAAAAGTGAGGTTTGAGTTGAATCTCTCTTTTATTAGAAACTGTTGCTAAGACTGGAATGATCCTTCTTGCTGGGGAAATTACATCCAGAGCTGCTGTTGACTACCAGAAAGTGGTTCGTGAAACCATTAAACACATTGGATATGATGATTCTTCCAAAGGTGTGTCTTAATGATTTTGCTTTCCCTGAGCTTATTTCCCAGATAAAGCTAGTTCTGAATGAAGAAACTATCTTCTAGAATGTTCCTGCTAATCGTTAACTTCAGTTGTGTGGTTTTACTATATTCTTTAAGCCTTTTGTTCCACCCCTATTGCATTTTCTAAAAGGTATAATGATTCAGATATATCTGATTTCTTTAGCAGTATTTAGAATTCCAAATAAGGTATTGCTGTGACCTTCCCCCCTTTTTTTTTTCCTTCCTCCTAAACAAGGCATTGTGTTTTTGGTTTATAGGGTTTGACTATAAGACTTGTAATGTGCTGGTAGCCTTGGAGCAACAGTCACCAGATATTGCTCAAGGTGTTCATCTTGACCGAAATGAGGAAGACATTGGTGCTGGAGACCAGGTATCTTGGCAGTGTGGAAGCTATCTTCATCTCTCTTCTGACGATAAGTTCTAAAGCTTGAATTGATGACATTTGGTGACATTCTTTTTTAGGGCTTGATGTTTGGCTATGCCACCGATGAAACTGAGGAGTGTATGCCTTTAACCATTGTTTTAGCACACAAGCTCAATGCCAAACTAGCAGAACTGCGCCGCAATGGCACTTTGCCTTGGTTACGCCCAGATTCTAAAACTCAAGTAAGTGATAATACAGCTAGATTGTCTCACATGTTAAATCAGCATAGAAAATACATAATTATTGCTGGCTAACTGAAAAAAGAATAGCACTTATGTTTTGCTGTATTGTTACTTAAGGTAGAGAACCAAGTATACAGCTATTGTTTGGTAGACTGATGTTCTGATGACCTGTGTTGCCTTTAGGTGACTGTGCAGTATATGCAGGATCGAGGTGCTGTGCTTCCCATCAGAGTCCACACAATTGTCATATCTGTTCAGCATGATGAAGAAGTTTGTCTTGATGAGATGAGGGATGCCCTAAAGGACAAAGTCATCAAAGCTGTTGTACCTGCAAAATATCTTGATGAAGATACAATCTACCACCTACAGCCAAGTGGCAGATTTGTTATTGGTGGGCCTCAGGTAATGTCAGTTCAGTGTATTTTTCTGGATCTTTGGTTACTTACAAAATTTTGGCTACTACCACCTTTTTTCTAGGCTTTCTGAATCATGTGAATCATCTGAGGACATTTCTTGGGTCATACAGAGTAGGCAACCTAATCTAGAATCACTTGTTGGAAAAGATTAGGCATCGAGTGACTTAAATCCTGTAATTTCAGGGTGATGCTGGTTTGACTGGCCGGAAAATCATTGTGGACACTTATGGCGGTTGGGGAGCTCATGGAGGAGGTGCCTTTTCAGGAAAGGATTATACCAAGGTGGACCGTTCAGCTGCTTATGCTGCTCGTTGGGTAGCAAAATCCCTTGTTAAAGGAGGTCTGTGCAGGAGGGTTCTTGTTCAGGTATATATTCTTTTATATAACTGGAGTGATTAAAAGTCATGTAAGTGGGAGGGTATTTAGTAATCTGCTTGACTGCTTGTCAGTTTTATACCACTGTATTACACAAGTTGTATGGCTCTTTCAATCACTGACTCTTATGACATTTGAATCCTTTTAGGTCTCTTATGCTATTGGAGTTTCTCATCCATTGTCTATCTCCATTTTCCATTATGGTACCTCTCAGAAGAGTGAGAGAGAGCTATTAGAGATTGTGAAGAAGAATTTTGATCTCCGCCCTGGGGTCATTGTCAGGTAAAGATGGTAAAGCCTGTTGCTAGTGAAAATTGAGGGTGTGGGTATATACATATATATACTACTAAAATCTGAGGAGGTGACGGTGTGAAGAAAGACTCGAGTGGGGGAACACATTTTAATTCCTAGGACATGCTGACGTTTTAAACTGACTTCTCAGTGAAGGCTTAGTTACTTGAGAAATCTAAAATTACAGTGCTCCATGGCTTAGACTAACCACCCTAGAAAGTCCTCCACGTTTGATATTGAGCTTTGTGCTCATCTTACCTGAGGTTGTTTAAGAAACTAATTTAAGATAAATGGGATGTTCATGGCTTGTTATAAAGAAAACAATAGGGTGTGGGTAGTGGGACTTTGGTAAGTATTCTGTGGTATCAGATAAGCTGTTGACAATTGAATTTCTCAGAATAATGACAAGTTTTCATATTTGTTGAGCCAGGGATGGAAAAACAAGAACTATAGTTACTAATAAGGACTGTGCAAGGAGTTTGGACACCAGGGAAGTAACACTTTTGCCACAAACTTTCTTCCTAGCATATCCCAGAGAACTGTGAACTCATTTGCCAGAGCTCTTGAAAATGAGTCTTGCTGATTGTTTTGCTTTATTTTAATTGAATGCTACATATTAAGTTACGGACTTGTATATTCCAGGGATCTGGATCTGAAGAAGCCAATTTATCAGAGGACTGCAGCCTATGGCCACTTTGGTAGGGACAGCTTCCCATGGGAAGTGCCCAAAAAGCTTAAATATTGAAAGTGTTAGCCTTTTTTCCCCAGACTTGTTGGCGTAGGCTACAGAGAAGCCTTCAAGCTCTGAGGGAAAGGGCCCTTCTTCCTAAATTTTCCTGTCCTCTTTCAGCTCCTGATCAGTTGCAGTCACTCTAGTCAATGACACGAATTTTAGCTTTTGTGGGGGACTGTAAGTTGGGCTTGCTATTCTGTCCCTAGGTGTTTTGTTCACCATTATAATGAATTTAGTGAGCATAGGTGATCCATGTAACTGCCTAGAAACAAACAACACTGTAGTTAATAATGCTTTGAAATTGAGCCCTTGTGCCCTCTCACCCAATGCTCCAAAGTCCTAATTGCATTCACTTTCCCACCAGATGCTGAAAATGTCCTTGTAATGTGCACGTAAAGTACCTGTAGTTCCACTATAGCCTGTCTGGCAATGCCACAGCCCTGTCAGCATGAATTTGTAATGTCTTGAGCTCTTATGAATGTGAAACCTCCCCTTATCCTCCCTGTAACTTGATCTATTTCTAATTATGTAGCTCTTTGTCAGGGAGTGTTCCCTATCCAATCAATCTTGCATGTAACGCAAGTTCCCATTTGGAGCTCTAGCCTGACATCAAAAAAAAAGGCAGTTACCATTAAACCATCTCCCTGGTGCTTATGCTCTTAATTGCCACCTCTTTAACAGCACCAAATAGAAATTTCTCCACTTCCAGCTGTCTTTTGGAGGACGTACGTAATAAGGTTTTTATTTAGTAAACCAATCCTATGCATGGTTTCAGCACTAGCCAAACCTCACCAACTCCTAGCTCTAGAAAAACAGGCACTTGGCACCCTTGTGATGTCATACAGAGAAGTCACAGGGTAGTACCTGAGGGTCTGTAGGTTGCACACTTTGGTACCAGATAACTTTTTTTTTTTTCTTTATAAGAAAGCCTGAGTACTCCACTGCACAATAACTCCTCCCAGGGTTTTAACTTTGTTTTATTTTCAAAACCAGGTCCAATGAGCTTTCTGAACAGCTGGTGTAGCTACAGAGAAACCAGCTTCCTTCAGAGAGCAGTGCTTTTGGCGGGGAGGAGGAAATCCCTTCATACTTGAACGTTTTCTAATTGCTTATTTATTGTATTCTGGGGTATGGCGTAAGTACAGAGAAGCCATCACCTCAGATGGCAGCTTTTAAAAGTTTTTTTTTTTTCCTCTCTCAACACCATGATTCCTTTAACATGTTTCCAGCATTCCCAGGTAGGCCAAGGTGTCCTACAGAAAAACCTTGGGTTAGACCTACAGGGGGTCTGGCTGGTGTTAACAGAAGGGGAGGGCAGAGCTGGTGCGGCTGGCCATGGAGAAAGCTGACTTGGCTGGTGTGGTACAGAGAAGCCAGCTTGTTTACATGCTTATTCCATGACTGCTTGCCCTAAGCAGAAAGTGCCTTTCAGGATCTATTTTTGGAGGTTTATTACGTATGTCTGGTTCTCAATTCCAACAGTTTAATGAAGATCTAAATAAAATGCTAGGTTCTACCTTAATTGTGTCCATCATTCTTTAACAGTACTTTAGTATGAATGACCTAAAATTGTATATGTGCCTTTTAACCCTGAATTATTGTAATCTTACCCATAATTCAGGAGAACTTCAATTCTCGGGCCTGCTGTAGGTTTGTTTGATCCTGTTCCTGGCATTAGATCCTTGTCTAATACACAGGCCAAAATTCATGCATGTCCTTATTGTAGCAGCCACTCAATGCCATTAGGTTTTCAACAATCTAAGACTTGTGGCTTAAAACCATTAAGGGCTTTAAAACCACTAATTAGTATTACCTGGAGGGAGTAATAATGAATGGCCAGCATTATGCCTATAAAGGATATAGGTTTCATATTTAGCATACATTTGAAAAGTTCTAAAATAGTTCACAATCCATCTCAAAAGATACAAGTGAAGTTTATTAAAAACAATTATAGTGAAAGTGCTATAAATTTACAAAGGGAGGCTTACTCTAAATTTCATTTATGGCAGTTTGTGTAGAAAATCCAGGAACCACACTTGTCTTGAAACCAAGTGGTAAGTGTATATGCAATACCCACTTCGCATAAGATTCTACCAACACTAACATTAATATCTAAGGAATGCCTACTTTTGCCTGCCTGGAGGCTTAAAATCCTAGAAAGAAGAGGGGGAGGCAAGGCTTAGCTCTACTTGGGAGTATCAATGAAATTTAGAAATTTTTAGAAGTCATCTTTTACCATTTTCAGGTTAGGTTCAATGTTGGCTAAGGAAACTAAAGATTCCCAGTCCTCAAGGAGTTTGCAGACTAAGGACAGTATTGTCCTCTGCCCCACCTGGGGGAAAAGATAATGAAGGGGATGGCACCCAATCAGGAATAAAGATCCAGATGCTGTGGGAATGTAGAGTTGAAACTAAAGCTTTCTGGCTAAGAGGACATTGATGGCCCTTTCTCAGAATGACTATAATTGCACAGGGCCTGATTCCTCCTGCACTCTGGGTAACAACCCAGCTGTACACTGAACAGCTTTTCTTACCAGTGTTTTCATGATCACCTTTCCACGTTAGCCAACCCCAATATTTGCCTTGGGAAAATGAGTCACAGGTGATAATATTAACAGTTAGGGAAGGAAGCATCCTTGTCCACAGTAAGGAAAAATACTTTTTCCAAGAGTCCCCTCCCAAGGTAAAGATTACTTTTCTTAACAGTCAAGAGTGCAGGGGATTAGGGGAACAGAAGGAAATAACTGGCAAAGGACACAGTGCCAAGGTATGTTCTGTGTTACTAAGAGAATCTGCAAAAGGAATGAAAGCCAGTGTCCACCTGACCTCCACTCTTGGGAAGTGATGAGGGTACCCTGTGCCACAGCCATTGCTAACCCATGTGATGCCCTGTATAAATCAGGGATTTTCCACCAGACCTAACTTGGCCGCCTCAGTGAGGTACCCTTACTTAGCCCCAATTTGCACTAAACATGGTGGCCCTGACCGAGGCTATCCGTAACTAGATGCCAATATAAAGGCTGAAAGAATACAGAGGTAGTGAAGAAGAAAGATTCAAAAAGCATGTAGGAGGTAGAATTGACAATTGTAAGAAATGCAAAGAAAAAGGAAGAGTCAAGACTGATGACTCTTCACAGATAAGGCTTGGTCAAAGTATAATGCTGCCATTCACTAATAAAGGAGAAGTAGATCTGAGTTGGGGATGGATGTAACTTCTGTTTAGGACAGACTGAGGTTAGCTCTTTGGGATATCCAGATGGAGCTTAGATCTATAGGTCTAGGGCACAGAAAGGAAATCTAAGTAGCATCACTGGAAATCATGGAGTAACAATCATCTAAAGTCTGTACAGTGAAAAGGCAGCTGCTTAGGAAAGAACTCTGGATCAGTGTTCAAGGCGGAGGGGAAGGATAGAGATCATGGGAAGAGACGCCCGCAAAGATACAGTCCTTTATGGAAGTTACTGAGACATCCAATTTACTGCCAGTCTCTGCTACAATGAACTCCCAAAGCAGGGACCCTTTTTTTTTAATCACTCTACATTCTCTTCCTAGCTCAGTGCCAAGACTGAATTTTCACTGAACTGAGAAGCTTCCTGAATCAACTTTGCATATCCAAACCTACAAAGTATCTGTAAACATTCCCTAATCCCTTCCCAAGTTTAGTTAATTCTTACATCACCTTCTGCTCACTAAAGGCTAGAATGATACCAAATGTTCAGCTTATTTTTAGAGAAATACTACTAGCAATCACCTAGTTAGTTTTACTCTGATGGTGCTATTCTGACTACTCTCATAATTGCTAGTGAAAAACTTACTGGTTATATAGATACTAGGAACAAAGAAGGAACCAGAATTGTAGTAAATTACTTTGTGTGCATTTAGAACCTGATTGCCATCCTAATCATATTTCTAATTAAGAAGACAAGTTTTAAGCTACATAAGGCTTATTGTCAGTAATTCTGAAAATTACAAGTAAGAGAGTGCAGGACCTTAAGTAAAATGAATTTAAGTTCAAACCACTAGTCTATCCCTCACTAGCTGTAAGTATTCAGGAAAATTATTTTACCTCTCAGCCTAATGTGATAATGCAGGTACTGTTTCATACTGCGTAGCACATAGCAAAGCTCTTGGAAACAGATTATGTTCATCATGGTACAATGAATCTCTTTCCCCAAAGAGCCAGTCACTTTAAACCTGACTCTTACCCTCTTATCCTAGGAGGACATTTACACATTGCTTCTAACCTCTTCCTGACCCCTCAATCTTAGATTGATAATTCTTATCCTTGCTTTATTTCCTTACTCCCTAAACTATCATCTCTGAATTAAAAAGGGCTCTGGGCTGGACACGGTGGCTCACACCTGTAATCCTAGCACTCTGGGAGGCCAAAGCAGGAAGATTGCTTGAACTCAGGAAGACGAGCCTGAGCAAGAACAAGACCCCACCTCTACTAAAAATAGAAAAATTGAGCCAGGCGTGGTGGCGTGTGCCTGTAGTTCCAACTGTTGGAGAGGCTGAGGCAGGAGGACCACTCAAGCCCAGGAGTTTGAGGTTGCAGTGAGCTATGGTCATACCACTGCACTCTAGCTCAGGCTACAGAGTGAGACTCTGTCTCAAAAAAAACAGAAAAAGAAAAAAGCTCTGGACAAGGAAAAAAATGTAAAAAAAAATCTGAGATAGGCTGGGCACAGTGGCTCACGCCTGTAATCCTAGCGCTTTGGGAGGCCGAGAGGAGAAGTTTGCTTGAAGCCAGGAGTTTGAGACCAGCCTCAGAAACCATAGTGAGACCCTTGTCTTTACAAAAAAAAAAATCTTAGCCAGGTGTGCAGGTGTGGTGATACGTGCCTGTAGTCCTAGCTACTTGGGAGTCTGAGGCAGCAAGACTGCTTGAGCCCAAGAATTTGAGGTTACAATGAACTATAATCACCTCACTGTAACCCAGCCCTAGCCTGGATGACACAGTGAGACCCTATGACAAAAAAAAAAAAATGAGATAATTTTTTCCAAATAAATGTCTATTGTATAGCATGGGCTTATAACTGGTTACTCCAACATCTGCACCTGACATCTGGCCTTCCTTAAAACTCTGAATGGACAGGATCAGAATTTGACTCAAGAGGATCAGGATTTGAAGATTCCGTGTTTGAAGGACTCAATTCTCCAACTGGCTCAAAGGGTCGCATATTGGCATAAGTCACCTCTTGGGCCAGCTGTTCCAGGGAAGGGCGGCCTAATACCAGATTGCGAAGTGAAATACAAGTCATCAGGAAGCTGAAAAACAGGACAAAGGCCAGAGTCAAAACTCTGGTTTCAACAAAAGAATTTCAGCCAAAGCCCTTAGGGGGAACCTGGTACTAGCTCCTCTCACCCAGGCATAAAGGAAACTTCCCTCCCATGACCCTCCACCTCCCAGCCGGAAGGGTACCCCAACTCCTTATACAGTCTGGTAGAGGATACCAGGGTAGGGTAGGAATAACCTGAGGGAGGTTGGAGACAAGCCGAGGCGAGGCAAAACAAAACAGCAGGCCAGCAGACACAGGCCACTTATTTGCCCATTAAATTATGGATAGGAGAATGGAGATGGAAAAGATATCTAGAGCTAGACTGTCATTTCCTGGGAGAAAGTCTCTAGTGTTACCTTCAACAGAGAAAAGTTACCAAGCCTGCAAACATCCGATGGCAATGACTAGTACTGTTGTGGGTGAAACTCACCTGCGGCGAAAGATATAGAGCTTTCGCAACAAGAAACGGAAGAATCGCTCGTGCAAAGGGCTATTTCGCCGGCGTTCAATCTCCTGGCGCCTTTGTTGGCGTCTGAGAAAGGTCTGAACCAGAGGTGTTGGTTCGGGGCCCCCTTTTACTTCTCCTTCCAACAGAGGCTGCAGCTCTGGAGGTAGAGGCCCTGTTTCTGCCCAGAAAACAGCAAAAAGAAAACACTGAGATGGATCACTCTCTCAGAACTCCCCTTCCTTCAGCTAGAGGCTTCAAGTTCATTCTTTATGGCTAGATCCTCATTCATAACCTTGACTTCTCGAAACCAGGTCTATCTCTGCCCAAATGTTTATATACTCACCACTTCCATTCTCCACCTTCTCTTTTAATTCTTGTAGATATGCCAGATCTTGCTCCAGTGCAACCTCTGTAGTGTTAACATAGATGTACATGTAGCAGGAAGGACTGGGAGACGTTGTATACACCTTATGGTACTCACCAGCAGGCAACTGACAAAGAAGAAAAAAAATGGATACATTTCACTCTCTAACCTTTCCCTAGCCAGCCTATGGGCTCCCTAGGCTATGCCTCCTGGCATCTCTCCTCTCACTGTGTTTTGGAGTCCCATGTAACTGACCTCTAGAACCCTGGATGAGGCTCCTCATAGCTCCAGGGTACCTTGATTTTTGCGTTCCTACTGTATTACTGCTATGGTATTTTAATATAATAAATGAACCCTGCTCATCTAGACTTTCTGCCACTGTTAATCCCGGCAAAATACCTGCATTTTTTCTCCTTCCTGTAGAGTCTGGTTCTTCTGTTCTGCCACCAGCTCCACAGTCACTTCCCCCTGCAGCAGCTGGATGCTGGTGTTGCCCAGGTCTTCACTCACAAAATTCTCCAAGTGCAGCCCTGCCAGGGGCAACAGAGTTCATCATCCCATACCATGGCAGAGTGAAATCCCTCCCAGCCAGAACAGAGACTGTACACCTTCACCACCATCACCTCCTCAGGTTTCAAAGACATTCCTCCCACTAAGAATGTCCCCTCCCCTGATACCACATGGAATGACCTTGGCCAAGGAAGCCAAGGAGGAGGAAAGATGGCAAAGCCTCTCCTCACTTTCCTCCATACCGGGAAAATCTGCAATGAAGACCACCTCAGTGTGGTTGTCCAGGCTGCTCTTGATTTCCTGTAACTTGGCCCTCCAGGGAGACAGGTCCATCAAGAGTGGCTGCAGCCAGGGTGTGCGCTGGAAGGGGGACCAAGTGGCCTGTACGATGTCCACACGGGGGTCAAAAATCCTTAGGAAAGAAAACCATGCTCTAAGGAGGCCACAGCCACTCACCCACCAGAACTACTAGTTCTGCTCCTTTCACCATCTTTCTCAGGGAGAGGGAATAGGGTTTCCAAGTAGAAAAAATGGCATATGTCAGCATGTTATTGCCAGTCCAGGGCGCAGAGAGAGGGAGAAAGTGATGTGAACACTGGGAAGAATGGAGGATAGTGGCTACCTGAGGAAAACGCAGTGTTAACAGTGTCTAAAAGAACAAGTTAGCTCACTTTTCTCCTTAGATGATGGTGCCCCCTACTGGAAGCAACCAGCTATGCCCACAACCAGATCAATGGGACATGCACTAGAGGAAGGACAGCCTTTCAAGCAAGACAACACCCAGGAGCAAGGGCTGTTCATCTTAGTAGAAAAAGCTGTGCTTCAGTTTTTCCCATTCTCTGCTCCCCTTGCCCACCTCTGCTGGAAGCGGTCATTGATGGAGACCCAAATATCAAAGTAGATCTGGGGCTCAGTGACATTGTACTTGGGAAGCAGGCGGCTCAGGCAAGTGGCATATTGCTTCAACATGTCTGCATGATCCTTCCATCGCCGGCTCTGTGTGAATACCTGCCCCAGACCCCCACGTTAGTGCCACCTCATCATCAACTTCTGGGACAGGTCATGCACTGCCAATGGCACAAAGAGATTCCTGCCTGCTGCCCATTTTGGCCAGAGAAAAACCCAGAACTTGTCTTTGGGGATGCGTTTTTCATTGCTGGGCTAGTGGTATTACCTTTCCTAAGTCTAATCTCAATTCCAGGAAGTGACTGACATTGCCCTGTCTCAACCCACATAAAAGAAGGTCCAATCTGGCTCTTGAGAAAGGGCAGAGCAGACTTAAATCTGTTTCACTTTATGGTGTGTAGGACAAAACCAGACCCCAAAGCTCAAGGGGGCTCTGAAAAACAGTAAATTGTCAGCATCAGATGTCTCACCCCAGGGTTAAGGTAGCCAAGCTCGCCAGTGAGGCCATCACGGTAAGTGATCTTCACGTGCTGGTGAGAGCGGGAGTGCACCATCATGTCCCAGGAATAGCCATACAGCCCATTTGTCCAGTTGTTATAGCCCTGGGAAGGGAGGGCAGAGGGGGAATGAGCTCAATGCTTCCTACACTGACCTCATCGTTTACCAAGAAGTGGCTGCAAAACTAGCCCCTCTTTCCCAACTACTGTCACCTCTCCCACTTTCCAAGCCAGCATCTGTTGCACACCCACAGCCCCTACAAACCTGGGTAAGAAAATGAGAATAGGGCAGGAAGAGCTGCTCCAGGAGGTAGAGCAGGGTGAAGGCAGCTCCTAGCTGATGGCGCAGCCCTGGCTTCTGGCCACCTTTGGCCCGGCTCCTCTTGTACACACAGGAAGCACTGGGCTGAGGGGCAGCCTTGAGGGGAAGCAGTTCTTGCAGCCTTTGGGGGCAGTGGGATACCAGCTTCCGAGGCCACTCAGGGTAGCAAAAGAGAGGGCTGCTGGCTAGCATGACGTAGGGGAACATACCTAGGAAAGCAGGGAGAATATAGGCATCTCAGCAGTTTGGTTCAACCCCCTCAACCCTCTTATCTTAGGAAGCCTCTCCCAAGTGCTCCACTTAAAAGGAAAGATGTTTTTGGCCGGACACAGTGGCTCACACCTGTAATCTTAGCACTCTGGGAGGCTGATGCAGGAGGGTCCCTTGAGCTCAGGAGTTTGAGACCAGTCTGAACAAGAGCGAGACCCCATCTCTACTAAAAATAGAAAAATTAGCTGGGCATGGTGGTGCTTGTCTGTAGTCCCAGCTACTCTAGAGGCTGAGGCAGGAGAATTGCTTGTGCCTAGGAGTTTGAGGTTGTTGTGAGCTATGATGACATCACTGCACTCTAGCTAGGGCAACGGAGTGAGACACTGTCTCAAAAGAAAAAAAAAAGGGAAAGAAGTTCTTAACTGTAGCATATGGGCACAGCGGCTCACACCTACAATCCTAGCACTCTGGGAGGCCAAGGCTGGAGGATCAAGGCCAGGAGTTCGAGATCAGCCTGAGCAAGAGCAAGACCCCATCTCTACTAAAAAAGAAGAAATTAGCTGGGGTGGTGCTGTGAGCCTGTAGTCCCAGCTACTCAGGAGGCTGAAGCAGGAGGATCGCTTGAGCCCAGGAATGTGAGGTTGCTGTGAGCTAGGCTGACACCACGGCACTCTAGCCCAGGCAACAAAGCGAGATTCTGTCTCACCAAAAAAAAAAAAAAAAATTCTTAACTGTAGGATATGTATTCTTCCCAGAGATTCCTTCCTACACCACATACTAACTGAGCCGAGAAGCCCCAAATCTCTCATCCCATTTATTCCCACTTCATAGTGACTGCTTTGGGCTCAATTTAGCTCCCGCTACCACTACCATCTCTCCCTCCCAAACCATGCCTCTGGTCAGTCCCTCCCTGCAAACCTGTGGCTCATGTTTCCTACCAGGCTACAGGTACTGACCAATGCTGAAAAGCTGGGAATTCATGCAGTGGAAGTAGGACACAAAGAAGAGGCCAATGGATCTTGAGGCATCAAAGAAGAGCAGGAAACCAGCTGAGAGGTCAAGCAGCAGCCCACCCCAGTGCACCACCAGCAGGCTAGTCAGCTCCTCGGACAGCAACAGTCTGCAAACACATGGACACAGTTCAAGTGCCAGCCCACTGGAGAACCCAGCAGTCAAAGCATATTCATAGCACAAATACGCCTCTGCTGTCCAAGCAGTATGTAGGTGCCTACAGTGCCTAATCCACCCACCCACAAAGATGCTCTACGGTAGAGTTTCCCATTTTCACCCAGGTTAGGTGTCCAGTTTTTTAACATACCCTACATAGTAAGCAAGGGCAGATCTCCTAGGACAAAATTTGATTGAGAAGTATATGTTGCAAGGGGCAAGTTCCTCATGGAGTTTACGAGTGAGAAGAGACTTTAAAAGGTGAACGCTTGGCTAACATAATAATGAAGTCAAACTTCAGGAACTGGGAAATAACAGGGTAGAGAAAAAGAACAAAGTAAAACAAGAGGAAAGAAGAAATGGGAAAAGGAGAGAAATCAGAAACCCTTTGTTTTGTGGAGCTGGTAATAACGGTTTCGGGCTGAGCACAGTGGCTCACACCTGTATTCCTAGCACTTTGGGAGGCCGACGTGGGAGGATCGCTTGAGGCCAGGAGTTCAAGAACAGCCTGAACAACACAGCAAGACCTCATCTCTACAGAAAATAGAAAAATTAGCCAGCTGTGGTGGCGCACACATACGGTCTCAGCTACTCGGGAGACTTAGACAGGAAGATTGCTTGAGTCCATGAGTTTGAGATTGCAGTGAGCTATGATCATGCCATTGCACTCTACCTGGGCAACAGAGTGAGATCCTGTCTCGGGAAAAAAACAAAAAGGTTTTGCCAGAACAGGAACAGTGACTGCCATGTTGTCAGTACTGACTAGGGAACCCTAATGAAAGGCCAGAGTGGCAAGTAAGGACACAAGCACCACCCGAGGCAGCTGCTGGTGCACTGGCTCACTTACCTAGTTCTGGCTCTTTTCTTTTTTTTCACATTTCTTTTTTTTTTTTTTTTTTTTGAGACAGACTCTCACTCTGTTGCCGAGGCTAGAGTGCCGTGGCATCAGCCTAGCTCACAGTAACCTCAAACTCCTGGGCTCAAGTGATCCTCCTGCCTTAGCCTCCCAAGTAGCTGGGACTACAGGCACATGCCAGCATGCCCGGCTAATTTTTTCTATATATTTTTAGTTGTCCAGCTAATTTCTTTCTATATATTTTGTAGTAGAGACAGGGTCTTGCTCTTGCTCAGGCTGGTCTTGAACTCCTGAGCTCAAACGATCCACCCGCCTTGGCCTCCCAGAGTGCTAGGATTACAGGTGTGAGCCACCACCCCCAGCCCTTTTTAAATTTCTTTTCCTGTCTTGCTCATCTATACCATAAGTCTCCAACAGACAAGTAGGCCTCAATCTTTTAATATCATTGACTCTGCCTTCTGCTGAATGGGGAGATGAGCGGACAGAACAAGGCATGTGGCAAATTCAGGCAAAGCAGGAACAGCTGCTATTACTGCAGACCTGAGGGAGATGAGTCATCTGCCCTATAACTGTACCTCAAGGACACCTCTACCCTGACTGCCACTCACTTAAAGGGACTGAAGAGCCAGTGCCGGGACAGGTATTCCATGGAATAGCCTTCAACCCAGTCTGCATCCAGCTTTTTCACACCCGCAATGAAGTACACAATGAAGATCTACAAACACAAAATGCAACACACATATTCCAACAGAAAAACAACTTTTTCTACACGTAGTCAAGAATAAAATAAATGCTGATCTCAGTCCAGGGCCCATGGAAGAACAGACGCATTCCTCTATTCATTCATCTCAGATATTTACTCATCCAACATGCATTTATTGACATCCTATAGATATCAGGCACAGTATTAGGCACCAAGAAAGAAGCCATGAAGCATAGACACAACCCGTTCTGTCACGGGGATTCTAATCTAGCAGGAACAAAGCTCTATTCGTTCCATAACAAGATCAGAGAATTCAGAGATTAAGGGATTTGAAAAAGTGGAAAAGTCAGCCTAGCTTTCCAGCAAAGAGTAAAAAAGAGAAGAACCAAGGAGGCAGAAGAGACTGTAGTCTGGCAGTGGGATAACCATGTTGACCACAACGGGTGTCAAGAAGCTCTTCCCTCTGTTTTAAAATCCCGTACCTGGCCACGCAGCACTGCATAGTTCCAAAGAGGCACATGAGCATTCCTCCTACGAGCATTCAGCAGGCCATCCACAGACCTATACCACGGGAGGTAAGCATTGGGAAGGGCCTCTTAGTCCAGCCGCATCTCCATCTTTCCTTTTAAACATCATAACCCTATCTATCCCAAGAATATCTCCATCTCCTCCCGGGCTATTCTGTGACCGTTAAGAATTATATGAGCAAATTGTAACAGTGATTATCGTAAGTCACAAAAGAAACATTACTAGTAAGTTAAGACAACAAAAAGTTCAGTCCTTATTGTTGGCTCACAATTAAGTTTGTCCTAATGGATCAAATCAGGAAAAAAAGACTATAATGCTAGTAAATGACTGAACAAGGGAAGGAATTTGAGGGAGTGTTTAAAAAGCTACATGTGGCCAGGTAAGGTAGTTCATTCCTGTAATCCTGGCACTTTGGGAGGCCGAAGTGTGTGGATTGCTTGAGGCCAGGAGTTCAAGCCCAGCCTAGGCAATGGCAAGGCCCCATCTCTACAAAAAATACAAAAAAAAATCAGCGGGGAGTGGTGGTGCACACCTGTATTCCCAGCTACTCAGGAGGCTGAGGCAAGAGGATCACCTGAGCCCAGGAGTTTGAAGTTGCAGTGAGCTATGATGATGCCATTGTACTCTAGCCTGGGCAACAGAGGAAGACCCTATCTCCAAAAAAAAAAAAAAAAAAAGGCTACATGTGTGTTAATATATACACAGCATATTATCTTTGAAAAAAACTTACAACACTCAATTACAGAATAATGCACAGCATAAGCTAACGTTTCATAGACCTGGATCCCAGGATCCAATTCAACAGTGTACCTGCTAACAGCTTGTATCCTGGAAGAGAACTGATAAACCCAGCCTACTAACACCAGATGTATTCTGGGGAAGCAGAAGCAAAGCAGGTTTTCAAGAAGTAGAAACTGGAAAAGGGGCAGCTTACACTTGGTCAAGAGCACTGGACTATCACTTCCTTTTCTTAACTGCTATGTAACCGATAGTTTTTTCAAAATGTATAAAGTTATAAACACAGAGCTTTTCAGAGATATTCTATCAAAACTGCCTGTTGGCTAAGTGTAGTGGCTCACACCTATGATCCCAGCACTACTGGGAGGCCAAGGCAGGAGGATTGCTTGAGGCCAGGAGTTTGAGACCAGTAGCCTGGACAACATAGCAAAACGTCGTCTCTACCAAAAAAACAAACAAATAATCAAAATCAGATGGGCACGGCGGTGGCATGTGCCTGTAGCCCTAGCTACTCAGAAGGCTTAGGTGGGAGAATTGCTTGAGCCACAGAGTTCAAGGTTGCAGTGAGCTATGATCAAGCCACTGTACTCCAGATTGGGTGACAGACTGAGACTCTGTCTCTAAAAAAAAAATCCTGCCTCGTAAGTCTCTATGATCAGAGCTAGTCTGAATGACTTTAAAGTTTTGCAAAAAGGGTATCTGTATGTGTGTAGTAACAAATGAAACTTAATGACTGTTAATGAATTTGGTGTTTGCGATTTTTTCCCTATACTCATTTTATTGACACCTTGTATTTGTTTTTCTCTTAACAATGGAAAGAATCCTTAAGGTCATCTACCCTGCCACCCTGCTCCAAATCCCTTCTCCATCTCCCCTGAGAGATGGTCACCTAAGCCAGAAATGGAAGAAGGTTACCTCTTCCCATACAGCAATGCTGAGCAGCCCTGGCGGGCCCTCTCCTGGTGACAAGACCTCTGCCTCACAGCAACTTCTACTCTTGGCTCTAACTCTGCCCCTCTGGGCTTACACAGAGAAAATCTGCTCCCTCTTCCACATGACCACCCTTAAAGTATCTGAAAACAGTTATGTCTGGCTTTAGTCTTCTCTTCTCTTTAAGAGGGCTACAGGAAGTGGATAAATCAAGCCACCTGAGGAGATATGGAAAAAGTGAAGGGGTGGGATGGAGCCATTTTGCTGTTTGTCATCCCAAGTGTCCCAACTAGCAGGCCCTTTTCCCTTCCAAATCAAAATGTGTAATCACACTTTGCAAAGTACAGTTGAAAATATGCATACTGGGGCAAATTATAGAACTTCACTGGGCCCCTATCTCTGGTAACCATCATGACCCAGCCAACCCCTCTCCTGTGTTCCCCCAGACTCATACCAGTAGTGGTTTGCATCCAGGAATGTCAGCTGGAAGGCCAACAAACCATACAGATAGGAGTGGTTGTTCCATGATGTCTTGTCCAGGAGAAACACATACCAGTATGGCAGCAGGAATAACACACAGCTTATCCGGTAGCACAGGCCCAGCATCATGCCCAGTGCTCCTGAGATTTGTGGGAAGAAGATTAAGAGGTCAAGGGGGTCACCACAGGCCCAGCTTCCCTGGGACAAGATGTGACTGGGATTAAGAAAAGTCATAAGGCATTTTGTAATAAGGTAAAACTAAATGCAAATTAAGTGTTATTTTAATATTTGAAAAGAAGAGTTATGAGATCTCAGCTCAGATGACACACAGGTCAGCAGCATGAAACTGAATCACAGAAGTGAAATAAGGTGCCCAAGACCTTGGTCATTCATCAGCATGCTTCTTATTTCTGTTTTTGGCAGGCCAGTCAATACTCTCATCTCAGCCAGACATGATGGCTCAGGCCTGTAATCTTACACTCTGGGAGGCCAAGGCAGGAAGATTGCTTGAGCTCAGGAGTTCAAGACCAGCCTGAGCAAGAATGAGACCCTGTCTGCACTAAAAATAGAAAAATTATTCAGGCATCATGGTATCTTCCTGTAGTCCCAGTAGGAGGATCCCTTGAGCCCAGGTGTTTGAGGTTGCAGTGAGCTCCAATGACGCCACTGCATTCTACCAGGGCGACAGAGTGAGACTCTGCATAAAAAAAAAAAAAAAAAAAAGGATATTAAACCTCATTTTTCCCGCTTCATATTAAAAAAAAAATACTCCCATCTCTCCCACAGTTCCCCTCACCCAGAAACATGATGGTGTAGACAAGATACATCCAGTCAAGTGGCAGTGGGTGCAGGGCATCCAACAAGGGGAAGCGGCACACCTCCAGCCCATCCAGATATCTTCGGTCCAGAGAGCTAAGCCCTCGCTCCTGGGGAATGTCCAGCACCATCAAGAACCCTGAGAAGGCAACAGGGGAGGGGGCCTCAGCTAAGGAAGCAGAATATAGTGGAACACATTCAAGTGTGCTCAGCTCCAGGTTCAGACTACTTTTCTGATCTTGGTTCTGCCATTTATTCAATATTATTGAGTGCCCACTCTGTGCTAGGTATTATGACAGCTGTTTCATCTAGAACAGCCCTTGAAGCTCGGTAAGCTAATTTCCCTTTTGTCAAAGGGGGCTCATAATACTTCACAGAGTTACAGAGAGGATTAAATGAGAAAAGGGTACAAAATGCTATGAAACTGAGGGTTCTGGCCGGTGCAGTGGCTCACGCCTGTAATCCTAGCACCCTGGGAGGCTGAGGCGGGAGGACTGCTTGAGTTCAGGAGCTCAAGACCAACCTGAGAAAGAGTGAGGCCTCATTTCTACTAAAAATAGAGAAAAATTAGCCAGGCATAGTGGCACACACTTGCAGTTCCACCTGCTCCACAGGCTGAGGCAGGAGGATCACTAAAGCCCAGGAGTGTGAGGTTGCAGTGAGCTATGATGATGCCATTGCACTCTACCCAGAGCTATAGAGCAAGACTCTGTCACAAAACAAAAACAAAAACAAAAACAAAACAACAACAAAAAAGCCCGCAGTTTTGACAGTTATAAAGATCCATTCTACTGGGCTTCAGAAAGTGCTCTAGGGGGTGCTTTTCAACCTTTTTTGCTTCCTGACATACCCAGAAAATTGTAGTAATTGGTCAACACACTGGGATGAACAGAAGAGGCTACTCAGAGCAGGAAGTCAGCTTGGGTTAAAGGTTGAGACCTCAGGACTAGTCACATTTGGGGCTAGTTAATTATTTATTGGGATACACCTAGCCAGTGTACTAGAGGACACTTAGGAACATCACTGGCCCCTATACAGACGCCAGCTGCCACCTATTCTGCCTCCCCCCAGTTGTGACAACTAAAAATGTCTCCAGACATTGCCAAATGTTCCCCTAAGAGCAAAATTGCCTCCAGTTGAGAACTGGAGAGGGGATTAATAGAGAACTGCTAAGGGGATTAATATCTCAGCACACATGCCGTGGCCTAAGAGTTAGGAAGCTCTAGATTAGGAAGTCACAGCCAAAATGTCTGGCTCATTACCCCTGCTGTTTCTCTGATGCTCTTAGCACAGTTACTGGGCAACCACGCCACATGCAAATGTGTCCCTGCTCCCTTGCCTCTGTATTTCATATAGCTTCAGATCAAAGCATTTGTGGCCATCAAACCCTAACTGGAGGAGACAAAGCCAGGTTTGATCCTAAACTTCACAAAGACTTCTTCTTTTATATCAGTATCTTCAGCTCTGAGGAAAAGGGAGCTAACTCTACTAGTAACCAGGAAATGGGCAACTGTCATCCTTCCACCCACAACCAAACTGCTCCCAACCAGAAACTGGACTCACCAAAGAGAAAACGAAAGACAGCTAGGCTTGCAGGATCCGTTGGTCGATTTAGTAGGGTCACCAAACTCCGCCAGCTGGACAAATCTGTCCACTCAAAACCCAAGAGTTTCGCCATTCGGCTGCCTTGCCTGGGCCCTGAGGTCCGTCCAGCCTTGTCTTTCTGTAGTTTATCTGCAACCAATAAATGGGAAAATGTGTGGGGGGGGGTGGAGGTAGGCTCCTCCCCAAATCACAGAAATCACAGCCCCAGTAACCCCAGGGCTTCTGCCAACCTAGGTTCTCTCACAGATCTCTGAGTACGGGAAACATCCCTGCAGTGCAGCTCCTCCTCCGAGATCCCCCAGTGTCCCAGAACCCCTCAGACTACAGCTCCCTAACCGCAAAGTGCCCCCGCATGTCATCACCATCCAGAAGCCGCAGACCGCAATCTCTCAGCACGCCCTCTTTCCCACTGAAGCCCCTTCACCAGGTTCCACCGGGCGTCCTCCTGCCCCCGCCCCCGCCCCTCTAACACCAGCGTTCTTCTCTCTCCGCCGGGAGGCGGGGTCCTAAGCCTACCTGAGCTGGGCGCAGCCCGCGCGGAGCGGGCTGTCACTGCCATGGCTGCACCGACGAGACGCAGGTGGACCACAGCAGCCGCGACTGAACAGCAGCGCCGAGAGGATTTGCTCCCATAGGCTCCGCCTCCCTACACATCAGCACCTGCGCGGCCGGCCGGAAAGTGCTGGCACTGTCGTGAAAAGCACCGGCCGGAGGCAGAGCTCCCCGTTTGGCGACAGGGGGCGGAACGAGGAGTCTTGGGGCGGGGCTGCGCGTCCGCGAAGAGGCGTGGGCGGGCCTTGCCTCACTCGGTGAGGGAGCAGTGCCCAGGGACCTCATAGGCCTGCTTGTCTCCCGGCGCGCTGCCGGTCCTACCCCTGAGGACTTCGGAGGCTCTTTGAACTCTAAGAAGACTCGGAGCTCCTCAACTTCCTTGGGTCCTTCTCTGACGCCATTAGTTCTCTCCGGGTTGTAGTGTCCGCTGGAGTGCTCCCTGGCTTGAGGGGTTAGGCTCAAAGGGCAGACTCTTCCCCAGAGAGTTGAGGATGCTCAAGAGTTGGAAGGGCTGCTCGGGCTTAGAGTCCCTTCATTCTCTCTTCTCATACCTGCGAAGAACCCAAGGTTTGGAAGCAGCAAAGTAATAGGCAAGTCTTGAGCAGAACTGTATTATGATACCTAATTCTCTCCACTGGGATTAGCCAACTGGGTAAGAAGGAAGCGTCCCAGAGTCACAGTTCTCAAACTTTGTGTCTTGGGACTCATTTACACTATTAGAAATTTTAGAGAACCCTAAAGAGCTTTCAGTATGTAGATTGTATCTTTTGATATTTGCCATATTAGAAATGTTTAAGTTGAGAAAATTTTTAAATTTGTGTTTCATTAAAAATACAATAAGCTGTGTACAGTGGTACATGCTTATAATCCCAGCTACACTAGAGGCTGAAGCAGGAGGATGGCTTGGGCCCAGGAGTTCCAGGTCAGCCTGGGCTATATAGCAAGATCCTATCTCTTAAAAAATGCAAATAAATAAAAATACAGTAGCCACCTGAGCCTCCAGTAAAAAAAAAAAAAAATACATGTTTGCATAAATTTTTTTTTGAGACAGAGTCTCACTCTGTTGCCCTGGCTAGAGTGCCCTGGTATCAGCCTAGCTTACAGCAACCTCAAACTCCTGGGCTCAAGCAATCCTCCTGCCTCAGCCTCTAGTGTAGCTGGGATTATAAGCATGTACCACTGTACACAGCTTATTGTAGCTGGGACTACAGGCATGCGCCACCATGCCCAGCTAATTTTTCTATATATTTTTAGTTGTCCAGCTAATTTCTTTCTGTTTTTAGTAGATACGGGGTCTTGGTCTTGCTCAGGCTGGTCTTGAACTCCTGAGCTCAAGCGATCCTCCTGCCTCAGCCTCCCAGAGTGCTAGGATTACAGGCGTGAGCCACCGCGCCCGGCCCATAAATAACATTCTAAATTGAAAATGTATTTTCCACAAAAAATGAAGAGTAGTATTGTTTTACATGCAAATCTCTAAATGTCAGGTTTAGTTGAAGACAGCTGTATTCTCATATCTACTTCTGCATTTGAAATATGTGTTTTTTCATTTTCTTATGGACTTCCCGTCCTGAAATTGAAATATTGATGATTGAAGTGTACGCAGGAAATCCGGCCTCACAGATACTTAGTTGGAAAAGAGAAAAGCATTTTAGTAGTCTTTTCAGGTAATTGTGGATATTCTTTGATACTGTACTTAAACTTACAAGTTGTAGTTTTTTAATGTTTAGTTGAAATGTGGAATCTGAGACCACATCTATGAATTTTAGGCTCTATTACATTAAAATCATTGGTATATCTTAAACTTTCAATGGACCTTTTACTCATGCATGGTTTTGTAAAATCATACATAAGGTCATTTGGAAAACTGGTTAAGTGAGTTTAGGCAGATCTTACAAATGTTGACATATTTCATTTTTTAATATCAAAAATATAACTATTGATCTTAGCAACAAAGTCTCTTAAATGGGAAGCTGTCCAGCTCACTGTGGCAGATACAAGTTTTCCAAAATTCTGATTTGCGCTTGAAAGCTTAAATTTTGTCACTGGCAACAAATACTATCTATTGTTTTTCTTGAAGAGATGGGCTCATTCTGTTCATTTTTGAGAAAATATCTGCTAAATATGCCAGTTTGAATAACCATAGGTTGTCTCTCAGATGTCCCATCAAGTACAATGGTGTTTCATTAAGGGGAAAAAAAAGGCAAAACCAAAGAAAGATGCTCAACATGTTATATCATTAGGGAATTGCAAATTAAAACAACAATGTGATACCTATTAGATATTAGATACCTCCTATTAGAATGGTTGAAATCCAAAGCACTGACAACACCAAATGCTGGTAAAGATATAGAACAAAAGGAAATCTCTTTCATTGGTGATAGCAAAATTGTACAGTCACTTTGGAAGACAGTTTGGCAGTATGGTTTTTCTAAGAGATGGAGTCTTGCTACATTTCCCAGGCTGGAGTGCAGTGGCTATTCCCAGGCACAATCATAGCACACTACAGCCTTGAACCCTGGGCACAAAGGATCCTCTTCCCTCAGCCTCCCTATAGGTTTGTGCCACCATGCCCTGCTCAGTTTGGCAGTTTTTTAAAAAACCATATAATCTAGAAATTGTGCTCCTTGGCATTTACCCAAAAGAGTTGAAAATTATATCTACACAAAAATCTGCACATAAATGTTTATAGCAACTTTATTCACAGTTGCCAACACTTGGAAGCAACCAAGATGTTCTTCAACAGGTGAATGGATAAAAACTGTGGCGCATCCATGCAATGGAATATTATTCACTGTTAAAGAGAAATGATAGCTGAGCATGGTTGTACACACCTGTAGTTCGAGCTACTCTGGAGGCTAAGGAAGGAGGATGGATTGTGTGGCTTGGGAAGTTTGTACTAACTCTTCTAGGACTGCTCAAAATTAGATGGTTCCATTTTTAAGTTCAGCATTTATGGTCTATTATGTGCTAAGGACTGGAAAATTTACAGAGGAGGAAACAAAAATAATTAAGTTGTGGCCTCTGTCGTCTAGGAGTTTAAGGGTAAGAAAACGTAATAATCAAAGAATGTAAGCCCAGTGTGGTGGCTCATGCCTGTAATCCTAACACTATGGGAGGCCAAGGTGGGAGGATGGCTTGAGCTCAGGAGTTTGAAACCAGCCTGAGCAAGAGAGAGACCCTATATCGACTAAAAATAGAAAAAATTAATCAGGGTGTGGTGGTGCACACCTGTGGTCCCAGCTACTCCGGAGGCTGAGAAAGGAGGATCACTTGAGTCCAGGAGTTTGAGGTTGCTGTGAGCTAGACTGACACCATTGCACTCTAGTCAGGGTGACAGAGTGAGACTCTGTCTCAAAAAAAAAATAAAATAAAATTTAAAAAAATATACAAAAGAATACAAAAATAATAGAGTAGTAATAAGTAATAGAATGTAGAAAGTCATGCATGCTATTAAATGAGTGGTATGGGAGCGCTGAGGAAGAAATGAATTACAACTGGAGAAATCAGGGAAGTTTTGAAGCAGCAGCACTTGAGCTGGGCTTTGAAGGATGAGTACAATTTTGTAAGGAGAGAGGGAAATCAAAAGTTCTTAATAGTCTTGAGTAAACCACATGCATTCTGGGAAAGAGAAACACAGCTGTGCTAACTTAGCAATTCTCCATCGCATGATTTTAACTTGTTTTTCTTCAGGGGGTTGGTCTCCAGTTTTTCCTTTCAAGACTTGTGGTATTTAGCATTCATTTATTCATAAAATAGTCCAAAGTTGAGGACTTTTTTTGGAAAGAAATTTTTTAGTAAGTCTTTTCTAATAAAAATCATCTTTCTGTCTGCACTGTGGAGAAAGAGGCCTTTTTTCAGATCTCTCAATTCAATATCCCATTTACTAAGTTGGCTACTATGTGCAGGGCATATGTTATATGCTACAGTGGATATTGAAGTGAGGACTCAGCCCCTACCTGCCTTCAAAGAACTTAGACTCTTGGAGGGATCAAATATGTATGCAATTAGTGGCACAGCATATGAAAGAGTCTATAAAAGAACATAAAATGTGATGGAGATTAGAAAAGGAAGAGGTTAACTTCAGTTAAGATAAATCTGGAAGGCTTCATGGAGAGTATGTCTTAACTATGAGTAGAATTTCCATAGGGGTGATGAGTGAAGGCTTTAGGCAAAGATATAAAAGGGGGGTGGTGTAGGGTGTTTTGGAAAGGACTTGTAATTTGGTGTGACTGGAGGGCTGGGAGGTGACTCTGGGGGAGATAAACTTTAGAAAAGCAGATTGAGAACAATCTTGGAATACCAGGCTAAGAAATTTGAGCTTTAACCTGGAGGCAGGGTGGAGCATACTTAAATACATGTTTTGGGAAGATAGCAAGCGGCCAGGAGATGGAAAAAGAAAGGCCAGTTTGGGGGTGATTGGAATTGTCCAGAAAAGAGATCATGCTGGTATTAACTAGGAAGCAGGAAATGGTATGGAAATGAGGGAGTGGATATGAAAGACATATGACCATGAATGAACCAAGATTTGGTGATGACCCAGTGCTTCTTTGGCTACTACTCCTACCACCTAGCAGTTTTTCCTTATAGTTATTGAAACTCCATTTCTTCTGGGGTGGAGCCTTCCTCGACTATAAAGGAATCAAAATATTTGTTTCTTTTTTTTTTGGAACTCTGCCCATAGTACCATTTCTGCTTGTAGCACATTGTTCAGAGCTTATCGGATGTCTCACCTTGTGAGGTGTTATCAAGGTGGTCTTCTGACAAAGTGGAATGTTGTAATGTGTACACAGGCCAGGCCAGGCCTGCAGGAATCCTGCATGGGGAAGATGAGGGTGAGCAGGCCTCATGCCCAACTGTGGGGACTTTGGATGCTCCCTGATGACAGTTGTGAAGCCTCAAGTCAGCTCCCTCAGGGATGTCTACATATGTCCTAGGCTGGCAGTGGTGTACCAGAACCCAGTAACTCCTCAACTATTAGAACCCTGATTCCCATCCTGGAGACCCTTCTCCATTTCTTTCTGCTCCACTTAGACCTCCTACTCTCGCTCTCCATTTCTTGGCAACTCTCATGTTTCCCTACCCACCACCTTATTTAGCAGCTAGAATTCTTAATAGTCATCACAATAGCCAGCATTTACTGGGTTTTTCAAGTGCCAGGCATAGACGATGAGGTCACCGAGGCTTAGAGTTGTCAGGCAAGTTTGTCCAAGGTCATGTAAAATATTAAGGTATACATCAGCCTGTCCAATAGAAATGTAATTTAAGCCACATTATAATATGTAATTTAAATTTTTTTTAGTAATCACGTAATTTAAAATCTTCTGGCCAAATGAAAAAAGCAAAACAGGTGAAATTAATTTTATTAATATCTTTTATTTAACTCAATATATTCAAAACATTATTTCAACATGTGTAACCAAGGTCAGGCTCATACGACTCGCCATAGGACAGCCAATAAGCCCACAGGCAAGGTGTTAGGGCAAGGAAAGCAACTCTTGTTCAAAGAGATAGCAAACAGAGATGGTGGCGACTAATGTCCTAAAGAACCATTTTAATTTGGTATGAACTTTAGGCTCCTTTTTATCTTAAGGGAAGGGGAAATAGGGGGTTGGGTTGCAAGACGTAACAGGATCACAGACATCTGGGCTTCAGCTAGGGTCTGAGGAGGTTGTAAAACTTCTTTGCTTTTGGTCAGTTAACTTGGAGGACAAAGGTCACAAAGTTCCTACAAATCTTTAACATAGCATTGTTATTTGTGTGTATACTTTTCTTATTTCCCTGCAGTTAGTTTTGGAAAAGGGACAGTTATCATCTTTCTCCTAGCCTACGTGCAGAGCTAAGCAAAAGCTTTTAACCTAAAGGATATTACCACAGAGGGTCAGAAACAAAATGGAGCTAGTTATGCTAAGCTTCCCCTTCACTGTAACACATGCCATCAATATATAAAATTATAAATATAAATTGACATTCTCTTTTTCATACTAAGTCTTTGAAATCTGGTGTGGGTTTTACACTTATAACATATCTCAATTCAGACTAGCCACATCACAAATGCTCGAGTGTCATGGGGTGTTAGCAGCTGCTGTGTTGGACAGCATGAGAATAGTTCAGAGAGTCTAACCCATCTCCATCTGGCTATGATGCAGCCTTCCTAAGGACAGAGGAGAGGCAGTCACAATGACTTCACAGAGTCATTCTCTGTGAAGCAGGCTTGTACACACCTAGCTTCCCAGACTGTCCTGGCCACCAAAGTTCAGGCCTGCATAATCTCATAACCTTATAATCTAATTGGGGACAAGATTTTATCATAAGGTAGAACAAAAGTGTCTGAAAATGCTAACAGAGGTCCAAAATTTATTAGTCTTTAAAAAAGTATTTCTTGGAGAGGCTGACATTCCTCTTTGGAACTGTTATTTCTTCTGGGATGGGACAAGAATGTTTGTTCCCTTCTGCATATCCCTGTTATTGTTCTTTTGTCTTGATAAACACCATCCGGGAATAATAGATTTTTCTCTGGTCTGGAGCCAGGTTAGTGGAAAAATCCTTTGCCCTGGACACCCCTTCCACCTCTGATCTATGGGGCAGTTCTCTGACCACTGACTACATTCAACTATTCCCCTCGGTGGCCCCTGAGGGCAATGCAGGATTGATAAACTCTGGAAGGGAGGGAGGGGGTTGGTGAGCCTTCATTTCCTGATGACTTACTTCATTGTAGACACGCACATTGCACGTGCTATCTTTTTACTTCTTAACTACCACTCTGAGCTTAGCGTTAGCCCCTGCAAACCGCAGCCAGGTGAAGAGGTTCACTCAGGGTCCTGCAACTAGTAATCCAGAGCTTTCTGACATCAGAGCCCAGGATCACAGTATTCCAGACTTTGGGGTTTTAGTGCTTTCTGCCCACCCAGGGACCTAGGACAAGGGAACAATTTCCAGCAAGAAATTTTTAGGTCTGCATTCTGTTTCCAAAAGCACCTGGCAGAGTGCTTATGATTGATTTTGGTCTCTAGAAACCGGAGTCAGAGATTCAAGATATCAAAAGGAAACAGCTGCCCTTTCTAGATCAGGAGGTCCTGCCTCAGGAAAGCTAGGAGGGCTGCCTAATCTTTCTTTTCTCGCTCTGACAAGTTAGAAGACATTTTGCGCCAGGGAGCCCTGTTGCTTTAATCTTAAGCCCTTGTTTGGGAGGCGACTGGGAGGGCAGTGGAGGGTGCCCGCCTACCTGGGAGAACCTGCCTGAGGTGTGGCTGCGACAGCTCGGGATGCGAGGTGGGCGGGGGCGGGCTGAGAGTTGGAGCAAGCAGGAAGTGAGCCGCCGGCTGCCCCGGGAGGAAGCAGCCTAAGCGAGTTCAGCTGCTGACAGGCCTGAACTGCTGGGAGTCATGGTGAGCGAACTGGGAACTAGGAAAGGGCTGATTTAAAGAGGAGCCAGAGGGGCTCGGGACTGGGGTTGGCTGTGCCGGGAAAGGAGAGTTGGTGGTAAAGTTAGAGGGCTGGGCCAGCGCTGCCTGTGGCCTCTCTTCTTTGACAACTTGGCTGCAAATAGCTCTGAGCCGTCCGGGCGGGTGTTCCTGCTCCTTCTCCACTGCCTCCCACCCCTGACCTCTGTGCTGGCCAGGAGCCGGGCTCTGGTAAGGATGGGGGGGTCTGAATTCCAAGGGAAGAGTTGTTGCGCCGCCCTCCACCTCCTCCTCTGGCCGAGCCGGGTGTTGTGACCCTACTCGGCAGCGCCTCTGCTGTTCCCAGCTCAGATTCCAGACCCACCGCAGGAGCTCTCCTCCTAGGCCTTTCTCTTTACCCCTGCACAGAAACCCAAAGGGTTTAGACAAATCCTTTTGTCCACTGAATCCAAGGAATCAGCCCCTTCTCCATTAATGTGAGGAAGAGAGCTAAGGGTTTGTAACTCAACCAGAAGTTGGTTCTCTGTGATAATCTAGTTTCAACCCGCACCCTGGCCTGTTTCTGGAGGCCCAGTGGGTTAGGGAGGGAGGAGCTTAATAATGTTTTTCCCTCCTTGTTCAAAAACCTTATCATGAAGCCTCTGAGATGAGGCATTAGCCATGGAGGATGTGTCCTCCATTTCCCCCCCGACGCCCAGGCGGGTGTTTTTATTCAATATCTCATCAGCGGGCAGTGGCTTGGTGCCTGCACATGGTGCCAAGTGGTAGGGAAAGCAGAAGTGTGTGGCTCAACGGTTCAGGGCGCCTTGGGGGGTTGTCTGTTTCTCTGGGTTACAGCAATAGAACTGCAGTTAGATTGCCCAGGAGGCCCAGCAGCCGGAACAGCTCTCCAGCAGCTGTCTTGGAGACAGAGAAGCCTGGGCTAGTTGGGGGTGTCCTGCTGGCCAGTACAGGTACTTTTAATGAGGACCCAGTGGGATCAGGGAAGGGGGTCTGGCTCCAGGCATTGGTAAATAGTGGTTGGCTCTGCACTGGAGGGGAACGTTGTGGATGCTGGCTCTGCTGTCTTCTGTGATGTGCTCTGAGGAACAAGGAAGCAGTGGAGTGAGATTTAGTGGCGTGCTGCTTTTCCTTGTAAGGGGCCCTGAGAATCTGAAAAGAAGCTTAATGTGGCGTGTTTAGCATCAGATCTCACCCTCTAGGGCTTAAGAATGCTCATATTTTTGATTATAGGAGTCATAAATGAAAAGATCCTCTTTGTAAACTTTGTAAACAACTTAAGCATTGCAAATGACTGAAGTCCACCTTAGGTCTTACCTTCCCCTGGGCTCTGAGGCTGAGTTTTTCCCTTCCTACACCACTTGGTCTAATTAACCCTTGTGTTGCTGCTCAGGAGGAAGCCAGTGGAGGTGGAGGAAATGATCATGTGCGGAACCTGCAGAGCCAGGTGGAGGGAGTCAAGAATATTATGACCCAGAATGTGGAGCGGATCCTGGCCCGAGGAGAAAACCTGGACCATCTCCGCAACAAGACAGAAGATCTGGAAGCCACAGTAAGATGGAGAGCCCACTGGGGGATGGAGGAAGAGAAGGAGGGAGAGTTATTGGGAGGAAAGAGAATTTTTTTTGGTAGGGCAAAATGAACAGGAGGGATGGAAGTCTGCCATTTCTGTCACCTTTCACCATCAGTTTTGGGAGCTGATGTGAGCTGAGTGCCCACTTCTGAATCTGCTCTGCACCACCGATTGGTATAGAGTCCAGGGAATGGGTCCGATGACTGGGGTTTGGGGTGGGGGGCTGACCAACAGAGGCGTTTTCTGAGACAGACAGCACAGGCAGCCTGTGCATTTTTCGGCTTCTCTCCTGTGAAACTGATTTTCCCTCTGAAGCCTGCCCTTGACAATCCATTGGATCTGACCTCCTAGGGTGAAAATATTGGCTCTGAGAAAGTCCTCCTAGGGCCTTTGGCCTCCTTTAGGAGTAATTAGGCAGGGAGTGGAAAACTGCTAGAGTCTTGCTGAGTCGGTTTTAAAAAGAAGCTAGAAAGAGCAGTGAAATTCTTTGATCCCGGGGTCCTCTGCCAGCTGAAGGCTAGAATAATGTCTCTTACATGTCTTGCTAGGCCTCATTCTTCTCTCTCTTCAGCCAGGGGCTGAGACCAGCTGCTCAGGCAGGGAGTAACTCCAAAGTTGAACAAAGGCTGGAGCCTCCGTGTCCAGTGGGGAGAGACTGGCTCTGGCTTTAGGAGTCCTGTGTGTGACCTTGGGTATTGCTCTTTTGTCTCCCTAAGACTTAGTGCCTCTTTCTACAGCTTAATCTGGGGAGCATGGCCCAGGGAAACTTAGTGTCTGCAACTTGAGTTGTGGGGGGAGAAGGAGAAGTTTCCTCGCTTCCTACTCCATGTGCTGCCCTGGTCCCTCCTCCAGCACGGAGTCTTGGAGTGGGAGATGTGCCCAACTTGGGGCCTGCACCCCTGGCCCCAGGGTCTGCCCTCCCAAGGGCAGATTGTGCTGCAGTGTCACAACTCTGGGTGTAAGCATGTGTTAAAGACCCCTCAATGTGTGTGACAATGCAGGGGTAAGAAAAGAAAGGGGAAAAGTAAGTCACATTCGGGACTTACCAGGAGCCTGAGAATTCTGAATTTGAACCTGGCCCTCCAGATTGTTAGGAAGGTATATTTGTCAAGGTAGGTGGATAGAGCATCTTTTATTTAACAGTTTGTTGTCTCTGCTTCTAACGTAAACACTTAGATGTATGGCATGTATATGGCATGTGGGGCTCTGTTCGCCCTCTTATTCCAGTGGGAGGAGCCAGTGGGTCACTCACTCTACCTTATCTCCAACAGTCTGAGCACTTCAAGACGACATCGCAGAAGGTGGCTCGGAAGTTCTGGTGGAAGAACGTGAAGATGATTGTCCTCATCTGCGTGATTGTTTTTATCATCGTCCTCTTCATCGTGCTCTTTGCCACTGGTGTCATCCATTAAGTAACTTAGGGAGCCCCGCCCACCCTGCCCTCTTCTTTGGGGGCAACCCCTCATAATGGGTGCCAAGAGGGCCCTCTCTCCTGTCCTCCTCCACAGGGAATGCTGCTAGGTCCTACTGCCCCACACCCTGAGGCCCCTCTGCCATGTCGTATGCCCCAGAGAGCACCTTAGTCCCCCAGAAAGAGAGAACTGGACTGTGGCTGCATTTCACGGGTCCTTAGAGTGGGTTGGAGAGACCCAGAGGGTCCAGCATGTGGCTGGGAAGCAGTTGGTGGCTAATGGGCAATAAAGACCTTTCGGTATCCCTATGTGTAAGAGGCACTTTCTCCCTTTCCATTTTGCTTTTGGCTTTTCTATTTTTCTTTCTTTCTTTTTTTTTTTTTTTTGAGACAGAGTCTTCACTCTGTTGCCCGGGCTAGAGTGAGTGCCGTGGCATCAGCCTAGCTCACAGCAACCTCAAACTCCTGGGCTCAAGCAATCCTCCTGCCTCAGTCTCCCTAATAGCTGGGACTACAGGCACGTGCCACCATGCCCGTCTAATTTTTTCTATATATTTTTAGTTGGCCAATTAATTTCTTTCTACTTATAGTAGAGACGGGGTCTCCCTCTTGCTCAGGCTGGTTTCAAACTCCTGACCTTGAGCCATCCTCCTGCCTTGGCCTCCCAGAGTGCTAGGATTACAGGCATGAGCCACCGCCACCAAGCCCGGCTGGCTTTTCTATTTCTTTTCTCCCTGAGGACTCTCTGGCTGAGGTTCTCCCACCAGAGGCCCAAGTTGTCAAAGGATGAGAGTATATGTTTGGAAAATAAAAATTTTATTCGTCCCTGCTCCATTGATTATCACGGACTCAAGGACAAGAATTTTGGGGGGGGTCTTGCCATATGGGAAATTCAAAACTTTTACAACTTTTTTTTTTCTTTTTTTTTTTAGGCAATAGGTCTCACTCTGCCACCCAGGCTGGAGTGCAGTGGTGCAATCATAGCTTACTGCAGCCTTGAACTCCTGGGCTCAAGTGATCCTCCTGCCTTAGCCTTCTGAGTAGCTGGGGCTACAGATGCATGCCACCATGCCTAGCTAATTTTTTAACTTCTATGGAGACAGGGTCTCACTGTGTTGCCCAGGCTGATCTCGAACTCCCGGCCTCAAGTAAGTCTCCCACCTTGGCCTCCCACAGTGCTAGGATTACAGGTGTGAGCCACTGTGCCCAGCCCCTTCACAGCATTTTAGGATAGTATGCAAGATTTTTAAGTGTCCCCCTTGGGTCTTGCCACAGCCCTTTATTACTCTTCTTCTGGAATTGCTAGCTGAGACGTGCTGCCAACCTGGACAGAGCATTTAGGGGCTGGCTGAAGGCCTCTTGCCTCTTCTGCCATGGCCCCCTCTCTTCTGTGGCCCTGTTGTAGTCTAGAGCCAAGGGTTGGAGGAACTGGACTGCTTTTCCTTTTCTCGTATTCTGCATGTTCTGTGTGTCTTTTCTCTGCCCCTGCCCTTTGGGACTTAGCAAGGCCTCTGGGTCTCAGCTGTCCTGAGGGGGCAAGCATCTCTCCCCCGCATCCCATGGCTGTGCACAGTCAGTGTCACAGGATGGGGCCATGGTCTTCCTTCCCCTCTGTGCACAATGGGCCTCTCTGTCTTCAGGCCTCCCTCCTCCGCACCAGGTTCCACCGTCATTGTCATTCTTTCCAGTGCCTAGTCTGCCTTGGTTTGTGGGGAGGGTTCTTGCCATCTCTGTCCCTATGTCCTCCAGACTCTCCAGAATTGGAAACAACCTATTTTTGGGAGGAAGTGGGGAAGGGGTAGGGTTGGGAGACAAGATTTGGGACTAGACTAGCAAGTCAGGTTCGGGAATCATGCTCTGAAATTTGGGGAGGGAGGAGGAAAGCACAAAAGAGACCCTCAGAGCAATTGCCTCAGTTTATGTCCATCTTCTTTCTCCTCAGTCCACTCAAAGTCTAAGCAACTGAGGTGACATCTCTTCCTTGGGACTCAGGCTGTCCGGGGCGTGGGGTGGGGAGTGAAGGTCAAGAAACCCTCTTGGTCGAGGACTTCTGTGTTCACAGAGGCTCAGCCCCAGGGAGGGAAGCCCTCATGCCCCTTGATAAAGAGGGGCCTCGTTTGAGATGTTGGGGGTGGCATCGGGTGGGTGGGGAACAGGTGGTTGGTGGTTTCTTTGTAGCACTGATAGGAGAAGACATGTACAGTCAGCTCAGGAAGGCTCTGAAGTGTGGCAGACACGCCAGCCTCCCCATCATCTGACTGAGGAACAGGTTCACACCAGGGCAGAACTGCACTTGCCCTGGTAGGAGAGAAATAGACAAGCTAGAGCTAGAATCTCATCCCTGGGGTCTGCTTTCTTTTTGAATTGAGGTGAAATTCACATAACATACAGTTTACTATTTTAAAGTGTACAATTCAGTGACCTATGTATTCTGAAGTTCGTGCAACCATCACCTCTCTTTAGTTTGAGAACTTTTGGGGGGCCTGTTTTTGGTGATGGGTGAGATGCACTCAGGAGGTGGCAAAGATCCTGCAACCTCGTGGCATCTTGTTCATGAGTCTCCAGCACCTAGCACAGTGCCTGACAATGGCGTTGATACAGATACTTGTTGAATGATGACGCCTCCCCAGCTAAACCCGATCTACCTGTCTCAATGCAGCGGGGAAGAGGTCTGCAGGGCCCGCGCTTGGCGGTGCCCATCTCAGAGATTAGTCCCCCAGGTGTGGCCCGCGTGCGGACCTGGCGGCGTGCGGCTCAGGCGTAGCCCCCAGTTCTTTAGGCTGAGGTGTCATCCGAAGTCAGGCGTCAGCGGCCCGGAAGGAGGCACCCCCAAGAACCCCGTCTCTGTCGCCGGTTGCTTTCGATTTGACCTGATCTCGGTCCCCGCTTGCGGAAGGCGCGCCCCCCGCCCTCGCTGGGCGGCCCGCCCCGCCCCGCCCCTCCGCTTCCTTCCCGGCCACTGCCTCTGCGGCCGCTGGTGCAGAGGAGCCGGAGCGGGCGAGGAGGCGGCGGCGATGGTGAGGGCCCGGGGCGGGGCCGGCCAGCCTGGCGAGGGGCAGAGGGCGAGGGCAGGAGAGAGGAGTCCGAAGTCCCAGGGCGGGGGCGTCTACCCCGCCCGCGCGGGTCCCAGCGAGGTGACCGCGGACAGGAGGCGGACAGGAGCCAGACCCTCCGCACTTCGCGGGGAGGAAAGTGAGGCGTGCGCCGCGTCCGGGCTGCCCCTCGGAGGGAGCGGGGTTCGGGCTTCCCATTCTCCTGGAGCAAAGCAGTTAAGAGCACCGGCTCTGGAGTCACACTCCGGGCTGGGATCCCGGTTCTCTGACCCCGGGACAAGTCTCTTAACTTCCTTGAGCCTCCTTTTCCGCATCTGTGAAGTGGGGTCAGCAATAGCTGCCTTAGGTCATTGCGAGGTTAAAGGACATACAATGGCAGAGATCCGCCTGGCACTCCGAAGCCACTACTAAGAAGTGGTAGGTAATGTGATGATGACCTTTTCAGCCTTTCCCGCAGCTGTGAGCAGCTAAGCTTGGCTAGGAGTCGGAAACCTGAGCAGATGGGGTGGCAGAGGCCATTCCAGCCCCATGGCGGGGTGTTGGAGAGCAAACTCCTTTCCTGGGCGAAAGAGAAAGGCAGATGTTTACTGTAAAAGTTCCACTGAAGTTATCAGTGTGGCACAGGACTGACTCCCTCCTAACCTCTACCTAGTGACACATTCCTAAGTTGAGTCACTCCCACTCCTGCTGCAGACTATGGCCTCTGTCCTCACTTGCCATCTCCAAGGCAAAGGTGTCAGGAACAGCGGGTGCCAGTTTCCCCCCTACCCTAGAGCTCCTGGGAAGATAGGCTGGTCAGGAAACACGCTTGGTGCTTTAAGATTCTGCCTTGGAGAAACTGGCAGAGGAGTGATGGATATGTGGCCTGGCTAGGGGTCATGATGCCTGGACAGCCTCTTCTCCAGGGAACTGGAGGCAGGAAGAGGAAGTAGGGCAGGAAGGTAGCACTGAGCTCTGAAGCCACGCCGGGAAACTCAGGGAGACTCTGAGAAAGGACAGATCCCAACCCACTTTGAAGCATGCAGGGCAAGGGATCAGGCAGGGTTAGGGGTTCAGCCACTCTTAGCTTTTGGAGAGAAGAGGAAATTCCTGAAATGAAGGCTGAATTCAGGATAATTTATTAGGGCTGGCTGTGCATGGTGGCTTACACCTGTAACCCCAGCACTTTAGGAGGCCAAGGTGGGAGGATCTCTTGAGCCCAGGAATTTGAGACTGCAGTGAGTTATGAGTGTTCCACTGCACTCCATCCTGCATGACATAGTAAGACCCTATTGCCATTTAATTTTTTAAAAATGGTGGTGGGGTTACTGGAAAATCTTGGGTCTCTCACAGATACATTTGAGGCAAATAGTGGATGAGGGCCTTGGGAGGGTATATTGCTTTCTCTCCTCCCACTCATCCTCTTCTAAACCCATGCTTCTGTCTCTCCTTTCACTCTTGCCCCTTTCTCTGTCCTCAGTTCTCTCCCTTCCTCCCATTCCCTTTCCCTACCTTGTCCTTCTTTTCCCTTCTCTTCGCTTCTCTATGACTCATTTGATCAACAAAGATTTCTTAAGCATTTCCTTTGTGCCAGTCGTGGTGACAGGTATAAAGCAGGAACAAAGCAGTGATGGGAAAGATGGAAACTGAATCATTACTTGAATTCATTCATCTTATAGATGGTACTTTCTCCAAAGACTGTGTGTTTTGAGCCACAGGCCCCCCTTATATGCACACAAGTTGAGTTGGTGGCATCAAAGGATTGGTGGGTCTTTAGCCAGTCAGCTAAAGCATCTGACGTCCCTTTACCTGCATCTAATTTAGCACAGGGGTTGAGAATGTGTTGCCTGGAGTCTGTGTTGGCTCAACTCACTGGCTCTGTGATCTTAGAGAGGTGATTTAATACCTCTGGGCCAAAGTTTCCTATAAAACTGGGATAATAGTAGTGTCTTCAGTGGGTTGTTGTGAGGATTAAATGACCTAGAGCAAATGAACAACTAGCAGCATAGTGCTTAGCTCAGAGTATGTACCCTTAGATGGTGGCTGTTATTGCTCAAGACGCAAAACTTTCTCAACAGCCTGCTAGGAGGCTGAAGCTGGAGGATTACTTGAGGTCAGGAGTTTGAGACCAGTCTGAGCAAGAGCAAGACCCCATCTCTAAAGAAAAAATAAATAAATAAAAATAGATTAGAAGCAACTAAGTGTACAAGTTTGTAAAAGGGAAGACCTTGTGTGCCTTGCATTTTATAACACTAAGAGGTTTTATTGGCCATAAGTATTATATAGTTCTTAAGATCTGACTGCTAAAAAAAAGAAGAAAAGAACTAGGGAAATTTGGGCCACATCAATAATAATAATGCTTGTTTATTGAGCATTTAGTATGTGTCAGGCATTGTGCTAAGCTTTTTATTTATAATGTGCCACATAATCCTTAGCTGATATTATTAGGTAGATATTATTATCACCACTTTATAGATGAGGAAGTGGAGGGTCAGAAAGGTCACATCCTCAGTCTTGGTTACATCCTCACTCTGCCCCTCTACCCTTACACTCTACCCTTACCCTCTACCCTTACCCTCTACCCTTACCTTTATAGATGAGGAAGTGGAGGGTCAGAAAGGTCACATCCTCAGTCTTGGTCACATCCTCACTCTGCCCCTCTACCCTTACACTCTACCTGGTCCGCCACTGTCAGTGTGTGTCCCTATCTGTCAGTGCTGGAATGCCCTAGCTCCATACCATCCCTCAAGGGGTCACCCCACCCTTCCAATCACATTCTTACCCTG
>CAUYRT010041733.1:0-14246 GCA_963574885.1 Lepilemur ruficaudatus
GTTATTAATAGAGACAGGGTCTCGCTCTTGCTCAGGCCGGTTTCGAACTCCTGACCTTGAGCAATCTGCCTGCCTCAGCCTCCCAGAGTGCTAGGATTATAGGCGTGGGCCACCGCACCCGGCCATAGAAAGTTAATTATAAAAAAGTATATGAATTTTACTAGCTAATTCTAATTGGTCAGTTTATCTCGTTTACCTACATATTCTTCAGGGATATTTCTCTGTTGTTCCCACAAACTCTCAACAAATTGGATTGTTATAAGGATTAAATGTGGTTATGTATATGAGGAATCTAGGATATTGACTGGCATGACTCATCTGTGCATAGTAGGCGCTTAATAAATGTGAGATGCTACTATTATTTTATTATAGATAATAAAAATTATGACACCTAACTTCAGAGCTATTACAGAAATTCAATTAAATATCATTCACATAGATATCATGTACAGTACTCAGCTTCTATAAAGAACTCGATAAATGTTAATTTCATTCCTTTCCCTGACTACTAAACAAAACATTCAGAGGAGTAATAACACTGTCTTCATGATCCTACATCACCCTCGCAAAATAATTTCCTCTTCTTGGAAGAGAGAAACCAGTAAAAGTTTCAATTTATTTAGAGTATTCTCTCTTTTTGACAGCATAAAATAAAACCCTGCTATTAAATAACCTTTTTGGTAATCTATGTATGATGGTAACTCAGTGCCACCTAGTCCTTTTTGTATAAATAAATAAATTAAAAATACTCTATTTCAAGAATGCAGCAAGCATACTAGTCCTCTGAAGAAACTACCCATTACAGCCAGGGTGGAGTTACTGTGGCTAGCAGCAGGTGCTAGAGAGTGCAGGCTGTAGGCATTTATAAATCTGAGTGTTACTGACTGCATGAAAGAATTTGCTATTTACTTCCAACTGAGGACAATTAGACACATCAGGTAAGTGAAAGAGAAGGGCAGGGAAGCAGTGACTCTGAGTAATTTAGGTAGCAGGATTCTTACCTTTGGTGGTTAGTCAGGTGAAGTACAAAACATCAATAATAATGCACTTTAATGCTGGATAATTGCATTTGGGAGCTTGCCTTACCTGTTCTGACATCTCCCTGAGAGTGTAAGTTCTGTAATGATGCTTAGAAGCGCGTTACTACTGCTGATTTTAGGGGGACATTTCCTTTATACAACCAGAGGTAAAAACTTCAAAGCAATGTTTACAAATGGCAGCATTCTAGGATACATGATGTTTGAACTACAATTTCCATGCAATTTAAGATTTCCTGTTTTGGTTGGAAAATTTTAAACTTCTGATTTAGATGGGCATTGATTTCTTCCAAAAAGTTAAATCAGAAAATTATTCATGCCCTTGTATACTCTTTTATTTCTAGGGGGCATGTTAATTGTTGCATTAATGTCACTAAGTCATTTACCCCAAATGAATAATACTTTTTGTATGTTCTGTGTCAGTGTATATATTAGTAGAAATGCTTAGCTCTAGTTTGTCAATTATATAATTAGTGGCTTGGGGAAAACATGAGTGATTGAAGTTTATGTTCACATATTATAAATTGATTAATGTATTCATTTCTGTACACATAAAACAGTTTGTAAATGTCCAGGACCTTATTGAATGTTTCATAGAGATTAAACTGCCCACTGTTCTCAACGGTAGTAGGGATGTGTGGCCAAAGTTTTGGCTAGGATTTTCAACTATCATAACAAATGTTGACTCTTCCACTTGCATTTTTGTAATCAAAGCATGTGGTTACATATCTAGTACATGCTCAGAATATAGTAAGTATTCACTAAGTATTTGTTGAATGAATAATAGTAACATAGAATAATGACCCTTCATAGTAAGATTAAGTGAGATATAAGCACTTAATATACTTATTGCTCAGCATACTGAATTTGAGTTTGTATGTTGACACTCCATGACCTTGTCAGAGTGTAAGTATAATACAAACTCTCTGCGTGTCCAGCTGCTCAAGCAAGGAAGGAAAAATGGTAGTCTAGTGAACAGTATCCAACTACTCCTATAGGATATCTAAGTTTTATTCTTGTATCAACTTAAACCACAGAAAGAAAATAAAAATATTTTTTGGAGGAGACTTAGCTAAACTGTTTAAAAATACATGACTTTTGCTTTAATCTTATAATCTTAAACAATTCTACATTTATTATAGAGATATTATAGTGGGAAATATGCGAGTCTTAGAGTCAGAAAATGTTGAAAGTGTCATTAATTGTGTCACCTTGAACTCTTTTCTCATTTATGAAATGCTGATCTTGAAAGATTATAGGGAAAACAGGCTGGTAATTTCTACAAAGTTCCTAAAATGTAGCCTAGGGTATGCTAGCCATCACATGAATACCGTAGAATCCGCTGTCATTGGTATTATCTTTATTGCTGTTACTCTTCTTAGGATTTTTCTTCATGAATTTTAAGAACAATATCCATCAGGTCACACGCTCTGCCTTATATCAAGTTCTGTAGGTGACAGACCTACTTTAGAATTAATGTTAGGAAAACCTTTTCCTGAAGCAAGCATCCTCTTTTCTGATAGAGATATGTTATTATTGTGTTTCTATTTTTGTCATTGCTAACAGGAGACACAAGCTAAATTTTAATTTTAGTTCACAGTTCCACTAATAATTCCAAAATTACTAAAAGTGATTCTTTTTAAGACAAAAATATATAATTTGAACTTTTTAAATTCTATTTATCTGTTATTTTCCTTTTTGTTAGTATGACTTTTATAAATCACCTTAAAATCTTTTTCTGGAATGACATATGATTTAATTAAATGAAAATGTTTACAACAAAACTAAAACTGGTGTTACCATAATTTATGCTTTGCTGTTTTTTTGTGCAAAATTGACTTCATCTTTGCCCATAAATATCTTAAATTTTTAAAGATTATATTTTGTCATAAATTTTGGCCCATTTGTGTAATCTGGATTTGAACTGCATATTTTCATGACTCGTTTAAAAGATTGAGATAGAGATTTATATGTCTTTAACTACATCAGATATAGACAGTTGTGACACAAGACTACATTTTATTCCATAATATCTAATTTTATCTTTAGGATAAATTGCAATTTTCCTAAAGAAATTCACCTCATTTATTAAGTAATTAATAAGACAGTACCCATTCTAAGATAAAATATAAGTTCAATTTTTATAGCTCTACAGCACTATTCTATCAAGCCCACCTCTGTGTCATAGTTCTATTCAGAGCCAATGTACTCCAGATATAAAGACTCCAGTCTTTTGTTTTCAAAAGGATGTACCTGTTGAAACTTCAGATTCTGGGTCTAGACTCACGATCACAATAGTGTATTTGTTACAATTCTATCACAACTTATGAGATGAATAGCAGAGGGACTGTACCTGCATTAACTCATTTACCAGGCACCAAGCAACTACTATGCATGAAGCATTATGTGCACAAACATTATTAATGTATTTTTGCTGTTCTCAGAGAATTCCCAGGTTGGAATTGAAAGAAATGTCTGTAGATGAGTAATTGCAGCATGGTATGACACATGCCAAATTTGAGGTTTGCAGGAATTCCAGTGGTGGCATAAAGCAGATGATTCAGAAAAATAACTTTATAGAAGGTAATATTTAAGTTTGTTCTTAAATGATACTTGGACTTTTCCAGGTGGACAAGGTAGGAAATGTATTTGGAACATGTACAAAGGTAGTGAGGTAGAATCCACAGAGCACATTTAGGAAACTGTAAATATATTGTTCAGTATAGACAATAGTCCTCAACACTTCATAGAGTAGCAGGACCTAAGGATTCTGAGGAGACTGTGAACTTAAATCACTGACATATTAGGTTTCCCTCCTGTCTAGATAATGACTGCCAGCACCAGTTTGTATGTGTACTGTGATCTGAGAGAAGAGTCAGTGTTTTATCTATCTCTGAGCCTTTAGTCTAGACAATGTCATTTATCCATTCATTAAAGAGGGGCAGTTACAGTACTGGCTCCTGGAGAAACAGGGATGAGCGAGACAGATAAGATTCATGCTCTTGCAGTCTGGTGGAAGAGAGGCGTATTAATATAAATAAATAGAAAAAGAGTCCCATGGAGAAAACAAGCTAATGTGATGGAGATTGACTAGCAGTCAACTGTAGATTGAGTAGTCACCAAAAGCCTCTCTGAAGAGATAACTTTTAAGCTGACATTTGAATGACAAGAAAGGGCCACCCACAAGGCAAGGATAAGTGGGGAGACCTTCTAGGCTGAGGGAAGAGCAAGAGGAAATGCCCTAGGGAAGGAACATGTTCAGCTTCTTCACCTAACCATGAGAAGATCACTTTGGCTGGAGCTGACGGGGTGGGGACCAGACCGCATAGGGTTTGTAGACTTGGAGAAGTTTGAATTTTACTATTAATGCAATGGGAGCTACTGGATGTTTTAAGCCTAAAAGTAACATGATTGGATTTGTTTTAAAAAGAACACTGTATGGAGAACAGATTGTGATAGAATAGAAAGGAGATGATGAGAAAACTTGGGAGACTTTCCAGTAACACAGGAAACTTTAGACTAGGCTAGAGACAATCCAGGATGAATAAAGGCAGCCTTTCTAGGAGACCTGATACCTACATTGAAATTATAAAGACACACTGTGGTTAGTCATGCAAAGAAGTAAAGAGGGTAAGTGTTCCAGACAGAAGAAGTTGGGAAAATGACAGATTAGGGCCATGCTGTGGACGTGGAGTGACAAAGCTTGATGTCGTATTAGCTCTATAGGAGTGAGGCAAAAGGAGGAAGCAGGGATGACTGCAGATTTTTCGAAAGGGAGGAAGAAGCAGTCAGAACCCAGTTTAAAAGCAGCAATAACAATAACAATAATAATAATAACAATTTAATCAAGTATCATTTATTAATATTTATTTTTGTTGTTGCTATAAATGCCTTTGGGGTCTTAGTCATAAACTCTTTGCGTAGGCCAACATTTAAAAGAGTTTTTCCAACATTTTCTTCTAGAATTCTTATAGTTTCATGCCTTACTTTTACTTATTTCATCCATCTTGAATTCATTTTATTATTCCCATTTAACTGATGAGGAAACTGAAGCAGACAGATGTAAACTTGCCCAAGGTCATAGCATGGCATAGTTTCAACTTTAGATCTTCGCATAACAAATTCCATCCCCTCCTTCCTAGTCTTTGCTCAAATGTCGCCTTCTCATTGTTGCCTAACCTAAACACTCTACTTAAAATTGTAACACCAGGCTGCTCCCAGCTCTCTGTACTCCATGTTATATCCTGCTATCAAGTACCACATAATGTGCTTATTTATTTTGTTTATCTACCCCTACTAGGTTATAAGCTCCATGGCAGTTTTATTCACCACTGTATCTCAAGTGTTTGAACAATCCCTGGAACATAATGAACACTTATTAGATGACTGCTGATTAAATAATGAACAAATGAAATAATGACTGAAGTAATGGAGCTGAGTTGACTTCAGAGTCCATGTGCCTACTTTCCATACCATATTCCCCCCTAGCATCAGGCAGAAAAATGGCTCCATCCTCCATCATCAGGAGGCCTGTGGACTGACCTGATTCAGATCTGAAGTTACAAAATGGAAGAGATGGTAGATTATTTAGCAAGTCCTTACTTTTCCAGCTTATCTCTTTTCCCTCAACTCCTCCTCTTCTGTCTGGAACACGTTACCCTCTTTACTTCTTTGAATGACTAACCACAGTGTGTCTTTATAATTTCAATGTAGATGTCAGGTCTCCTAGAAAGGCTGCCTTTATTCATCCAAGACTGTGGTCATTGCTCCTTCCATGTTGCTCATTGACCTCTGTGCTGTTCCCCTTGTAAATTGCCAGACTGTGTTGTAAATATCTAACTAAACTGCATTATGTTTTTCTCAGGGAGCTCCTCTATTACCTGGAAATGACTGACATCTAGTAGATGCTCAAAAAAGGTATTAAACTGAACTTAATAACTTTAAGCTATCCTCAAAATATAAACACTGCATAAACAGATTGAGTTCTGGTCTGTAAAGAGTTCACACTGCTTCCTGGCTTTCTGAATCATTGCTACCAACAGTTCAGTTTGAATTATGTTATAATGAAGGCAAGCCTCTGTTCTCACCCATCCCCATAGCTCTTAAAGAGCTAGCTAGAGAAGTAGAGTTCAAATTCTAAAATGCTCTGAACCATTGAAAATGTATAGTTTAGATTAAAAATCCCTTTTCAATTGGCTGAAGCCACCATAATTGAAGCCAATTGAATCTGAATGTAAACACATCTGAGCTGTGATAATAACAGCCAAGATTGTGTTTACCACATACAAAACTTTAAGCAATATGGATTATTTGGTAACATAAAGAGAGTTTTAGAAGGCAATTTATATTCTTTAAGTTGGTGGAAATAAGACCTTGAAAGAAGATCTAATTACATTTTTGTATTGATATTTTAGGAAAATTTGTAGTAGCAATAGACTAGCATCTAAACCCCACCAATGAACTAATCTGAAGTTTAAATCGAAATAACATGTATTGGTCTATTCTAGTTTCTGATGATTCATTTTTTTCTGAGATGTGGAAGAACAGCAATATAATCTCTTTTATGTAACTAGTTTAATTTTTCATAAGTGGCCCTAAGGTTAAAAAAGAAAAAAAAAATCTTGAGAATATAATATGCAATTGAATCATCTTGGAACAAGAACAGCAGAAGGTAATGAAGATTTAAGTAGGGGATGGATTTCACACTGTTCCTCCTACTTTCCTTTGCAGTCACATCAGTGAAGCTGAGAATTCTGGTTAGAAAAATCAATAGGAATTTACAGCAAACCTTGGAGGAGGGCATTCTGATGTGACTAAGGAACTCTGAAGGCAATTATTACTGGATGTTGAAGCAACTCCTTTCTATTGCTGGGAGAGGGGATAAGTGGATGGGAAAAAAATTGAGTGAAGTGAAAACCTTGGCTGAATAGTAGTAGAGAAATTCTCAGGAATTCCTTTTTATTTTTCTGTTTCTTCTTTCTTTCATTTTTTTTTTTTTGCCAGTTGTTTATTCATCCACCTATTTATTCAACCAAATGTTTGTTGCATGCCTACCATGGACTAGCCTCTCTAAGGGAATATGTAATCAAGAAATAAATAAGGCACAAGACCTAGCCCCAAGGATCTCACAGTGTAGAGAGAGCCATATAAGAAAAGCAATCTTAAAATGCCCAGTGATAATTGCCATGGTAGAGGTGATGTACCTGCTGAGACTTTCCTGGCTTATGGAATCCTGGAAGGAATCCATGGGAGGCAGTAATTGGGCTGCATTTTCATGCAAAGTGTTAGAAACCTCCTATGAAATAGCATTCTAGGCAGAGGCATCACCATATGTTAAGAGCTTGGCACTCTATCAGGTAGGGTTAGCTTTGGCTGTAAGTAGGAGGAAAACACCAAATAATAGTGGTTTAAGCAAGAGAGACATTTATAAACTTCCAGGGCTAGTACAGTCCAGAGGACTTTTTCTAATTCACTTCTCTACTGTCTCTGGGCATGACCCTCATTCTCTTGATCCAAGTTGTCATCTGTCTCTAGGTATCAGCTTAAAGAAAAGGAGGGAAGGGGAGTAAAGTTTGTACCCTAGGTCTCTTTTAAAGACAATTCTTTGAAGTCACCCTATGACACTCTCTCTTATATCTCATATCCCAAAACTTCATGGCTCGCAGCTGCAAAGAAGGCTGGGATTTGTAGTGTGTATTCCCAGGGGCCATGTGTCAAATGAAAATTCTATTATTGTGGAGAATGAGGAGATGGGATTTGGGATGAAAACAATAGCCTTAGCTATAAGCAGGAATACCTTTGACTGTAAGCAGGGAAAAGTAAGATGCTCAAGAAATGGCAAATATTTCCACATAATATAGACTGAGGGTTCTAGAGGTAGGGAGAGGGAGGGGGAAGGAGAAGGGCGTGACCTAAAATTGAAGGCATACCTGTGGGCTATACCTGAGGAGTCTTTAATGAATCAACAATAAACATTTATAGTACCTTTAAAAATATACCAGGATGATTTGTTTATACGGTCTTCATCAAGCTTCTAGATAACCATCCTCTTTAAATATAATGCAACTGAGGCTTAGAGGTTAAGTAATTTGCCTACAATTATTTTGGAGTATGTATAGAGCTGAGAGTTGAGTTTAGGTTTGTCTGACTCCAGAGTCAGAGTCCTAAAGAGCCTGCTGTGCCCAAGAGCTTGAACTTCTCCCTTTTTCCTGTGACTCTAATACCTCTGGAGATTTTTCTGTACTTTCTGAGTATGCTACCTGGATGCACTGAGCAAATCTTGTTCTGGTTAGAATCAAAGTACCTGAGAGAAAGAGAGCAGTAAACTGTGCCTTAGTAGCTCATGACATGAAATAGGAAAGGATTCCGCAAATTAAGTCTTGGCATTTCACCTCACGTTTTCATTAAGCTTTAACTCTGTATATAAAAAAGTTAATTATATGGTACTTTAATCCTCTATAAAAGGTCAACCAAGTCCTGTATTATGTAAGGCGTTAAGGCAATTCTTGAAGTGGAAACACATTTGAACGGTTGATCAAGGTAAATCATAAGCATTTCATGAAGCACTCTTGAAATAAGATTCAATTATTTCCAATGAGAATTTTAAGTGTGGTGAGTGGGCTGCCTTGCCTACTGTAAGCAAGACGAATCTTACCAAACACAAGCTATGATACTCACCTTTATATTTTATAGGTTTATTTTTAGCAATGTATGTTTTCTGTATGTGATTAGAAACATATATGCTCCTTCTAGAAAAACTGGTGAACACAGAAGCCTATGAAGAAATAAATAAATAAATCACTCAGAGAACTACCACCCAGAGATACTTAATGTTGCAATTTTAGTATATTCTCTTCTAATTTTTTCAAGCAATTTGTTTATGCCTGTTTTTCATAGGTTGGAATCACATTGTTTAAAACTTTATTTCTGTATTTTTAAAAGATTATATTGTAAATATTATTGTCATTAAAATGTTTATAAACGTCACTTAAATGATCACATGGTGTCCCAACTTGTGAGGGTATTGTCAATTAATTAACCATTCTTTATATGGAATCACTGTAGGCAGTGTGTGTGTACACATATCTGTATATGACTAAGATGTCTGTGGAACAAAACAATGTTGGTTATGGTGGTAACTGATTTGGATGGACAAATGAGGACTAGTTTCATAGAATTTTAGAGTGTTTTTCTCTTTATTTCTCTTTTCCTTCTAAGGGTGAGTTTGTCCTTTCCTCAAGTCCAAAAATTCTGCCCAAGTTTAAAATCCATCCATTATGATGATGTTTTTAGTTAGAAGGGTTGAATAGGCAGGATGCAAACAATAGCAACGTGGGGTGACAGATCATGCTCTTGATCACTTATCACAATGAATTATGTCATCCTTCTATTTGATCTAGAGATAAGTCATCCTTTGCTCCCAAATACACTATGCATTTTATGTTCCCATGCCTTAGCACATGCTATGTCTTCTCTCACGTCCATGTGGTACTACTATTCATCCTTCAAAATCCATTCCAATTCACCTTACTTTAGCTTAACTTCATCCACTTTCCTCCCTTTTCCTACCCCAACTACAGGCACAATAGCTTGTTCTCTCTGATCTGCCCCCCTACCACTTGGTTCATACCATTTGTTGTTATGCTGAGCAAAATAATTATTTTCTTCCTCTATGAGGGACTCCTGACATTGGTCTCTTACTGGTCTCCTCACTAGTTTCTGAGGGCGGAAATTAAAGCTCAGTGTCATTCTCATAATCTCCTGTGTCTGGCTCCTAATCTGTCCTCTTGAACACCGTGCTTGTCACGTTGGGCACCTAGAGAAGGCAAACTGGGTCTCGGCTTTTTCATTTCTGAAGTGGACATTATAATGCCAGTCTTTCATAGAGCCGTGTTAGGGATGTGTAGTGGTGGCAGTCTTATTTTAAGATGGGGTTTCTCAATAGATGTTCAAAAGTAATCCTTGCCTTCAGGATTCCTACAAACCTGTGATTTGGAAAATTCTTATCTTTTCCCCTAAATATATGACTAATTTAATTCTGTAGAGTTGCTCAATATAAGTACAGGTTCCAGGAGGATATTATAAGAGTTGGAGTATTTCATTCAACTAAAATATCTGCACTAGAAAAGGTTAGAACATTTCAACTACATTCTGACACATTAATTTGATTTTCAAATGAGACAACTCTCTTTAAAAGATTTCTATCAATAAAACTCCTGTTAATCCATGCCCATTGGGACTTACAGGGAGCTAATGAAATATGTTTGTAAATCATGTTAAAGATGATTAATAACTTCTACTTCAGTGCTTCACTGAATGATTTCAAAGCACTTTCTGCTGTAAAAAATACTGTTCCTGAGAGAGAAAGACTGAGACTTAAAATGAGTGTGAACCTCCTCAGGCCACAAAACAGGACCCCTTTATTTCAAACATGTAGGCTGTGTTTTAATTTTTCTCATTTTAAAATAAATGAAGGAAATGTCAACTAACATTTCTTGACTGTTTCCATTGTACTAGGCATTGTCAGGAACAGAGAAGCAAATATGATCCTAAACCTTCCCTCAAGAAGTTAAAATATTATATTTTTGATATCCTCTGCTAAGTGTATTTATAGAAGAAAATACAGAGGCAGAAAGAACATAGGGGATGGACTGTTTGTGTCTGTCAGGATCAAGTGGTACAGCATCAACTTCCTGAAGAATGAATGATCTGAGCTGGATTTTTCAGGAAAAATGGGAATCTTCAAGGATTACAGAAAGTAAAATACACACATGGAAACATGTTGCAGTGTGAAACTTCCCGAGAACTAATAGCAGTCTGAAATTACTGGATGCTGTAGTGTGAGCACATATTATGGACACTAATTCAGCCTACCATGGAAGATCATATTGAGGCATATTCCAGATACAGGAAGACCTCAATAATTAGGAAATACGCTAGTATAAATTAGATACAGCTCTGAATGAAGTATTATGTTGTAAATTATAGGTTTGATATTTTCAAGTATGTCCAGAAGCATAACACAAACAGAAACATATGGCATGGCTAGAATTGCTCACTGAGACTTAATAATTTGTAATCATTATCATATTATCACTGCTGATAATTGTAACTTATCCTGTGCTGAGACTGAGTGTCTTTTCATTGACAATGCAGATACATTCTCCCATTTGTTTCACAGCCATTCTGTGAGACACACAAAGACGACTAGTATTATCCCCCTTGTACAGAGGACTAAGTTGATGCTCAGTAAAGGCCACTAAGTTACAGTTACTCAATGACATACTTGAACTCAAACATAAGCAGCTCTGCCTTCAAAATTAAATATTATAACTAAGTGGACAAAGCAAAGTTTCACTCAAAGGATTTAATTACTGCTCTGACAATATTACCCACATAGAAATTTGCTAAACAGCTCCTTTATGCTATAATTTAAAGGTAAATATCAGCTTTTCACTGTTGTACTTATCACAAATCCTGAATCAGTGAGATCTCAGTTAATGATTTATATCTGATACTATGAAAATGGAAGCTCATACTATTTCAATTGCATAAATGTTTTACTATCATCTGTAAAATTATTTTTCAGTAATTAATGAAGATTATTAGCATGTATTATCATGAAATAATGCATCCAAGTCTAAAATACACTGTAGTTTTCTCTATGCATATATAGGTTTTAATAGAAAACACTAGCCTATCTTGTTCTTTAATCAGCATTTTGTCATATCTCTGGTTCATGTGCTTTGTCAGAAAATACTCTGTCAAAATGAATTCAAACACTCCCAGAACACACTTCACATAGCAAAAGTTATCTGCAAAGGTTGCAATTGCTTTATAAAGATTTACTCTAAACAGATGAAAAAGAGAAAAATCAGTTGTACCAGCTTTTTAAAAGAAACCACACAGACCCCAGATTTCTCATTTTATGGCATATGAATAAAACAGAAGCATAATGAAGGGAAGCAGTGTGATGTAGCAGAAAAAGGACAGTGTTCAGGTTACTGGAGATAGGCATTCTAATTCTGAATCTATCTCCAAGTTAGTGTGTGACCAGATAATCAATCTCCCTGGGTTGCAGCAATCCTATGTGTAAAAGAAGCGTCAAATAGATGAGCCCATATCTCTCTTGTAGTGTGAATCTTCCATTATTTTAATAAAACAGGGTATATCCATTCACAAAATGCTTATTGTATCAATCAAGGCAGTTTTTGTTAAGTGGTTACTCAGTCAGGCCCTATGAAGATTCCATGAGCAGAAAGCAAAATAAGACATGCTCAGTCACGGTCACTGCCCTCAAAGATCTCCCAGCCTGTTGCAAAGAGGCAAGCAAAGAAAGTAATGCTGTCAGCACAGTGAAAGCACAATGCTGGAGGATGCAAGGACAGGACAGAGAGGGGCACAGAGGAGGCTTTGTATAGAGTCCAAAATTTGTTACAGCACAAGTTCATCTAAAGTAATTTTTCTTCTATGTACCATTTTTGTCTTTAGTCTATTCCCATTTATGCCAAACATTCCCCACTTCTTCATACTACTCCTGTGTGCTTTGTAAATAATAGCATGTTCTATTATTGTATACTCATTTAGATATGAGGAAACCAAAGCTCAGAGACTGACTTGCTCAAAGCATCATGAATGTGAAATAGGGAAGTAGCCTTTGAGGCCCCATTACTTGACTTCAAAGCCAATGTTTTTAACCTCATGCAAGCTTTGTGAGTATATACATTTTGAATACTTCATGAATTATTTTTTCTCTGCATCATTGATTCCCTTCTATAATTTATAAAGAATTCAATTACAGTTGCTCTAGTGATGGATGAGATCAGATACACATATTTTTCTTTGCAAGATTCAGTCTCCTGCTTGTTAAGGACTTGCCTGCCTTCAGCTTTGATGATGGCCTTGATTGGGAGAAGGGGGCCATGATAATCCTTCAAAGAGTTACAGGGAGCCTTGCAGGAGGTACTTTGCTTTCTCATTCAGACCACTGACGGAAGTGTTCAAAATAGAAACAACTCGTTTCCTTCTGGCATTTTCACTCCTGGATTAATTTTGCCAAGATGGATGCACAGCAATCTCACTTCTAGGCCACTTAACAAAAGCCCCTTCAAGTGCAAAAGAAAATGATTCCTCAAGAGGCCAAAGAAAAAGAGTGTGAAAAAAAAAGGCGGTTGAGTGTTAAAAGACGCCTATCCCAGGAGCCTTCCTCAAATTCACTAGCTGAACTACTGAGACCGTGAAGCAGCATCTGTAGGGGCTGTGGTCAGATGGAAATGCAATAAAATATAAAGGCAAATATAAATTTAGCCCTCCAAAACCCATTTCAGTGACTCACAAAAATCCTTGAAGGCTCTTGTACTTAGTTACTTCAGACAGGCATGGGCAGTCTTTTTCCATTTCTTTTTAATACTCCTGGCAGTTTGTGTCAAGGACTTTCAGTGGTGATGTGGTTAAAAGGTTTCGCTGGAAGCTTCTCAGCTACCAGGTCCCTGCCTTCCATATACATATATATGCATATACATATATATATATATACATACGTATATATATATATATATATATATATATATAGAAATTGGAACTGTGAAAGGCCACCCTCCCACTATGTTCAGTCATCACTATGTCAGCTCCTTGAACCACACTTACAAGCCTCTCTGGAACAGAGGAAGTTCAAAGTATGAAGTGCCTACCACATGCTCAGAGCTTGATTTTACTGACGTGAAGCAAAAGTTTCACTGGGCATTTTTCTATTCAACTAAATCCATCTCTCCCCATTAAAAGATATAAGGATCAATGACAGTATTGCAAAGGATAGATAAAAAAAAATCAGAGCTAACTATTTTTGAGCACTTACTATATGTGTTATACACTTTACAAATATAGTTACCCCCAGACCCTGAGTGTGTCTGGCATATTTCTCATTTTTTTTTTTTTTGTTTTTCAGATAAGATAACTGAACCACAAAAAAAAAGTTAAGTAATTTTCCCAAAGTCAAAGGGAAAAACCATGGTTTGAACTTGGCTTTCCAACTCCAAATCATTCATTGCATTATTTGATATGTTTACCTTGGCCCTGATAGTGAATATCACATGACTCAGGACCCATTCAAAGAGAAATATGTCTTTGGATTTAAAACTCAACCCATTTATTTCATGGGTAAGGAAACAGAATCCCCAAAATAATGAGTCCTGGTTGGAAGAGCACTGAGTA
>CAUYRT010041737.1:0-44085 GCA_963574885.1 Lepilemur ruficaudatus
TAAAGATGTCAGAGAGCTGGCCGGGCGCGGTGGCTCACACCTGTAATCCTAGCACTCTGGGAGGCTGAGGCGGGCAGATCGCTCAAGGTCAGGAGTTCAAAACCAGCCGGAGCAAGAGGGAGATCCCCCGTATCTACTAAAAATAGACAGAAATTAATTGGACAACTAAAAATATATAGAAGAAATTAGCCGGGCATGGTGGCACATGCCTGTAGTCCCAGCTACTCGGGAGGCTGAGGCAGAAGGATCGCTTGAGCCCAGGAGTTCGAGGTTGCTGTGAGCTAGGCTGACGCCACGGCACTCACTCTAGCCCCAGCAACAGAGCAAGACTCTGTCTAAAAAAAAAAAAAAAACAAAAGATGTCAGAGAGCTACAGAAAAAACAAAGAGTAAACCAACTAAAATTCCAGGGAAGCGGAAATATTATGAGGAGGTCTGGTGATAGACAGCTACTCTTGTTCCCTCAGCACGTTTGGTGATTGTAGGTTCAGACTGAGTATCGAGTATGGCCCAATCAGAGATCACTGACATGGAAAAGAGAAACCAAAAAGGCACTTAGCAGTTGCATAGGGCCAGAGGATAAATTGAAAATACACTGCTGTTTTACCTTCTGGGACATTTATTGAGTTCTAAGGTTATGCAAGGGGTTGCAAAGCTAAGCCCAATGTCCCTGAAAGGGGAACGAGATCTCCCGCAGTTTCACAGTGTTTAGGAAACACATGTGCCAGTGGAGAGACCAGCCTCCAGCTCAGGATTTGTCTCTCTTAACACTTTTGCCATTTCTTGAAGTTGCACAAGAAGGCAGCCTGAGACCTGGGCTGGGAACTTTCAAAGCACAGATCTGCATCTCTTGCAGTCTTTCAGGGCTGAAAATAAGAACAAGTGACAAAACTTCAGTCAGAATACCATGAGGACCACATTCAAAGAGGAGATGCAAGTGAGATGTAGACTGAGTTTTACTAACACTGCAACCCAGTCCCAACCCAGCTCAATTTCTGAACTGAGATGACAATCCCTTTGCTCTATGTCTGTCTGCCTGCACTTGGGAAGAAGATAAAGTCATCTGGGACTTCTGTAATTCCTTTATTCACAATGTACAGCATAAAATCAAAAATTGCTAGGCATATGAGAGCCAAGGAACTATGATTAATTATCAAAAGGAAAAAAATAAGACAATAGATGCAGCCCCCACAGATGATTTCAATATTGGAGTTGGCAAATACCTTTATAATAACTATAATAAATACGGTTTTTAGAGGTAGAGGTGTATACAGTAAAAATGCATGGATATACTTACAAAAACATGTATATTAATGTCTATAGCAGCACTATTCATAATCATTAAAACTGGAAACTATCCAAGAAATAGTGAAGTGAATAAACAAATTATAGTATAGTCACACAATAAAATGCATACAATAATGAAAATTAATAAAATTACTCATAATGATATAGATAAATCTAATAAACATAACATCAAGTGAAAGAATCCAGACCCCAAAGAATACATTCTCTATGAATCAATTTACATAAGGTTAAAAGAAAAATAAAATTAATCTGTAGTTCAAAAATAAGGATATTGGTTACTGTACGAGTGGGGAGAAATGTCTGGAGAAAAACAGAAGCAGAGCTTCTCAGATGCTGGTGATGTTACGTTTCTTGATGTGGGAGCTGGATACTAGAGTGAAAATTGTGAAAATTCATCAAGCTGTATACATTTAGAATATGCACTTTTTTCTGTGTAATTCAGTAAAGAGTTTTTTAAAGCTAATAAATAAATAAATAATTTACCCTTTAAATTCCATAAAAATTTCCAAACTAACTACGGCCACGAGCTGTACATTTCAGTCAACCCCGGATGGCATATACGATGGTGGTCCCATAAAATTATAATGGAATTAGAAAATTTCTGTTGCTTAGTGATGTCGTAGCACAACGCATTACTCAAGTGTCCGTGGTGATGCTGTAAACAAACCTAATGTACTGCCAGTCATACGAAAGTCGAGCCCACACAATTATGTATGGTACCCAATACTCAATAATGATAACAAATGACTATGTTATTGGTTTATAATTTACTATACTTTTTCTCATTATTTTAGAATGTACTTCTACTTACAAAAAAAGAAAGTTAACTGTAAAACAGCCTCAGGCAGGTCCTTCAGGAGGCATTCCAGAAGAAGGCACTGTTATCTCAGGAGACGACAGCTCCCTGCCTGTTACTGCCCTTGAAGACCTTCCAGTGGGACAAGGTGTGGAGGTGAAAGACAGTGACCCTGTGTAGGCCTGGGCTAGTGTATGTGTGGCTTAGTTTTTAATATAAAAGTTTACAAGGTAAAAAAAAAGAAAGGAAATGTTTTAAACATATGCAAAAGCTTATAGAATAAGGATATAAAGAAAAAATATTTTTGTACAGCTGTACAATGTGTTTGTGTGTTAAGCTAAGTGTTATTGTAAAAGAGTCAAAAAGTTTTTAAAAATTTAAAATTTATAAAATAAAAAAGTTACATTAAGCTAAGTTTAACTTCTTATTGAAGACAGAAAACTTCTTTTACAGTTTAGCGTAGCCTAAGCGTCCAGGGTCTATAAAGTCTACAGCAGTGTACAGTAACGTCCTAGGACTTCGCTCACCACTCACTCACTGACTCACCCAGAATAACTTCAAGTCCTGCAAGCTCCTTCATTCACGGCCTTATACAGGTGTATCATTCTTCCATTTTTTATGCCACATTTTGACTGTACCTTGTCTATGTTTAGAGCTACAATACTTACCACTGTGTTACAACTGCCTACAGTACTGAGTACAGTCCCAAGCTGTACAGGTCTGTAGCCTAGGAGCAATAGGCTGTACCATATAGCCTAGGCGTGTAGTAAGCTGTACCACCTAGGTTTGTGTAAGTGCACTCTGTGATGTTCACACAGTGATAAAATTATCTAACGATGCATTTCTCAGACCGTCGTTAATCTGTGCATGACTGTATATATAACTATGTGGACACAGCCCAATTATCCAGAGGATTTACTTACAACCTAAGTATTCCATGGAAAAAGTGCATCTGGAACAACTTTCCAAAGGCAACATCAGAGGTTTTAATCTTCCAAAGCCAGCCATTTCTCCAAACCACAATGTCCCTGCCTCCTTCTTAGTTCTTCATTATTTGATAAAGATCTCCCATAATTTTTCCTTCGCCAAAAATGTTTTCTTGTGCCAGGGCATTCCTTTTGTGCAGTAAGACACTCCTTTAAAACTCTCAAAATTTTACAGGAAATCCCAGCCCATGGCCAAACGTGTTTTAGAATATCTAGAAGGTAAATAACAACACAAGGATGAATTTTTCTCCAAAGTATTTTAACTTCGTCATTTTGCCTGGCACCGTAATCCTCAGCTAATAGCCTCTAACCGAAAATCATCCATTTGTAACATCATGAAAGGATTCTGCTACCCTACTTGTAGCTGGTTTGATCTGGATCTGCAAGAACTTGTTGACACTGTCAGAAATTCCTGTTATCAGAGATAGCTCACTTTTCACAGGGTCAAAACTTACGTTTATCCACTTTCACATAACAATATAAACTTGAAATGCTTGCACACTCTAGCAATTTTAAACAATTATTTATATGTATATAGACATACATATTCTACTAAAAAGACATTCCAAGAAACACATTAGAAATACTTTCATGTACTTGTTTTTCCAGAAAACACTTCATGCATTTCAAAAAGCTGCACTATATCTTTAATTAAAAATATTAATAGACATACTCCCACAAAAACAGATACATGAGAGTATTCTCAGATTCGATGTGTATATGAGCAGTTTTTCATGACATGGCTCTAAAAGTCATATTTCTTAAGTTGGTAACATTTTAGGGTAAAACAAAATGCAAGTAAGTGCACATTTACTTGGCTTATGCTGCATCATGTATTGTAGAGTCTGTATTCTATTAGCAGGATCATTGCCAGGTTTCTTTGTAATTAAAATTCTGCTGGCCCGTCTCTTTTTGTTCCAAAGCTGAGGAAGATAATTTACTAGGTCATAAATTTAAAGGTCATCAGATCTAAGACTACACAAATGAACAGAGGCAGCCAGAAATTCCCTCAAAAGAAGCATTGCTATGACGAGCTCAGAAGCACACAAGCAAAAAAAGTACAGGGAACATGTTACATATTCACAGTTTCACCATTAAGTAAAAATGCCTTTTTACATCCAAATTCAATTGTGTGCTGAAGTTATTTAAAGAATGTCTCTGTGCATGTGTAAATACAATTATCAAACACAGTTGTCCATCATTGAGTAATCTGTGTTGCTTTTTTTTTTATTTAAATTTTTTTTAACTGTAGGTTAGAAAGTGAATGCCAAAATCATAGTTCTTCACTATAGCTGCTACAGGGATAAATCTATGGCAAAACACATTCCTTAATCTGTCTCCCATTAGCAGGCTTATTAGCAGGTTTTACAAACAGCAGTTATAAGCTTGTTCACCAATTCCTTTTCTTCCTTCTGTATATAAAAGGATCATTTATCTGTGTCATCTATCTTGAAGTTTTCAAACGTCAAGCTTAAAAGTCAAGCCTCATTTGAAAGAAAAGGCATACATAGTAAAATCTTTCCTTATGTTTCAGAAGTTTAATTTTCCCTTGAGCTAGAACAAAATGCCTAGGAACTACAGAGCAATCTTCAACACTTGACACTTCATAGAACTGGGGAAAATGCAAACGGCAAGGGTTAGATAATTTGTTGAATGTTTGCAAGTTGTCTTTGTAACATTAGAAAAACAACTTGGACAACCTTCTAGAAAATGTCCTTCGGAAACAAGATGAAGCTTAAAAAAAATATATTTTTGCTACCCAGCAAAGCAAACAATAGCTTGTCCCTAGTAAGTAGCGTTCCATATAAATCTCTCAGTTTCAATTAGTCACAACTGATTACAACTTAGAATGCACTTTTCTTGTATGTCCACTACTGAGTTTGCTCCTCTATAAATTTTTAAATACAATAAAAAGTCACCTTGGTTTAGATTCACCCTAATTTATCTGATGACAAAAATTAATCTCAGAAAATTTAAGACAAATTTTAGATACACATTTTTTTCAAATAGGAGGCTGGAATAAATGATCTTTTCTCTTTAGAACATGTCCATTTGGGTTTATAAATTATATTTAATAATGTAGTATTTTAAAATTCTTAAGATTGTGGGATCATCTTTGCAAGGAATAGCTATTTTATTCAACTGAATAATCTGTGTTATAACAAAAGTTAATTGTAGACAAATGAAAGATATATCGAACATATTTATTTTTAAATTCAGACAATGGACAATTTATGTGGCTTCCTTAACGTGAGTTGCCAACTTTAAATGAATTGTGAGTTTTTTGTTGTTATTGTTGTTTGAAGCAACAGGAATACAAAGTTCATGTTTAATGTTACAGTTAATGATTGATTTCTAACTCTGACAAAATCTTTTTTTCTCTCTTTCTCTTCTCTGGTGTCTCTTTGACTTTGAAGTGGTTCCTTTATAAAACCAAGTAAAAATGCACAAGGCCTCCTTAAGTACTAAACCTCCTCTGGAAGATTTCCTTTGTTCTACATAGGGCAATCCATTCCTATCCCTTATTGATTCTAATAAACTCAGACAGGTGACTGGTCTTCTCAAAGGACTTGCTTTAAAAATATAACAAAACCTGTGTCTACACATATCAAATGAAGTGGAGAATTAAGCTATCTTCTGTTGAACTTCATTAGTATGGGCTGCCAACCTCGATTATCTAGAGGAAAAAAAAAATACTTTCTCCAATACGCAATAAGATTTGGCTTGAATTATCCAGATCAGGGGTCAGCAAACTATGACTCACAGGCCGTGTCTGGCCAACTGTCTGTTTTTGTAAAGTTTTATTGGAACACAGCCATGCTCATTCATTTACATATTGCCTCAGGTTGCCTTTGTCATGCAATAACACCGTTGAGTAGCTGTGGCAGAGACCAAAGTGCCTGCAAAGCTTACAATATTTGCTCTCTGGACTTTTACAGAAAGTTGCCAACTCCTGATCCAGACATCTCAACTCTTCACTTCATTTTTGCTTCCACAGAAGTAGCCAAAAACATGGAAAAAAACACTGGACAGCTCAAGCTAACATGCTTTTGTTGAATTCCAATGAGCTTTTAATTTAAAGAGGATATGGACGAAAACCATTTCAATCAGGACTTATTTTAATTGCACATACGTACATCTATTTGACTCCAGTTCTGCTAGAGCCTCAAGGGGCACATGAACATTCTCTCCCTGAAAACCGCATCTTACTCAGTTAAAGGGATTTGTTGGTTTGATATGTGTGGTTTTCTCTTTAATCGCTGCAGGGATTTGGATTGCAGGTGAATCAAAATTTAAAATTCTGAGCATTTTTGCAAACTTGTCATTATGCATGCTACAGGCAAGTTAGTAGACTTAGTTATGCCAATGATTGCAAAAAGATACATTATTGCTACATTATAATGCATAAACAGGTTTTATCTTCTTCTGCATAATATTAGAAACTCAAATTTATGGAGTCACAGAGCTGTTATTATCATCCAGTTTTTAAATAAGGTAGCAATTGGTGATTTATATCACACATAAAGAAGTTTCCTTGTCAAGGTGTTTGCTGATGCATGGCATATTATTTGGATAAACGAGATGTGCCTTTGATGGGGTCATTAGGAATTATTTGCATTCATGGTTTTTTACAAAGTGTTTTGTTGTTGTTGTTGTTGTTAATCTCAGGTGACTCCTATTCTTTCTCAACAAACGTTAGTGGTTCAGAATATCCATTTGAATAGTGTTTACATTACAACTTTTAAAATTGTATAGTATGTAAGACATAGGTATTGTACAGCAACAGCTGTTAACTTTATAACAGGACAACACACCAAAGGTTCTAAGTTTTCTAATTAAAGAACACAACTTCACCTATGAAGAAGTCTTACAAAAACAAAAAATTGAACCTGAATCTGATCTAATCCCTCGATCAAACTACCAATTTATAGGAAATACAGACAGCAAAGGAGCATTTAAATCACACAATGGGGCTGCAATTCCTTAAATCCAGATTCGTGGAAACTTTATAGGATAATGACGCAGGTTCCTAACCAAATAAATTTCAAGGGGAAAAAAGTGAAGTAAAGTAGAACCTACAGATTAATAAAGACAAAAATATCAGGATATAGCAATATGTGTAGCTTATTTGGGTCTAGACCCAAAGAATGAAAAAATACATTCATCACATTTAAGAGACAATTAGAAATTTGGTACATAATGAAAGGATTATTGTTCATTTTTAACTGCTATAAAGGTATTGCTGCCATAGAGGTATTGCTGCGGTTATGTAGAGGTGTTTTTGTTTTTGTTTTTGTTTTTAAAGAACCTGCATCATTAGAAACACATGCTGAAATTTTGAGGATGAAATGAAAATAAATGTTTAGAATTTGCTTCAAAATAATAAAAAAAATTTAAGTTAAAAATAAAAAGGAAAGAAGGGAAGTGAATGAAACAAGATTGTCATGAGATAATAAATGTTAACACTGGATGACGAGTACATTATGGTTTAGTAAGCTGGGTGCACTTTTATATACATTTAAAATTTCCATGATAAAAAGTTAAAAAATATATGAGGATACAATATAAAATAAGATGCCTCTTTATTAATTTTACTAATTACTGGTGATAAATAAAAGTAACATCTGTAAGTAATTTATTTAGACAGAATTAATTCTGATACTAGCTTAAAGAAAAAAATAATTCATTATCTGGTTAGCATCAATAAACAGAGATTTTTTTTTAAAAAAAAAAGCTACCTATGTAGTTTTGTTTAATAAAGTTTGGGAAGTGTAAGATTTGTGGTTATTTATCTGTGCATTTCCAGTATGACTTTGTATTTTGTCCTTAAAACTGAAAATCCTTTACAAAACCCTACATAAATTTTATTCAAATAACACTTATTCCAGGTCTACTGCGTCAAAGGCAGGTTAGCTGGAGTTCCAACGGGCTAAGCCACATATCTTCTTTCTCCATTTCTTCCCCAGGAGAAGGAGGACATCTCTGCCAGAGATTTCTGCAGAAACCACCAGCAGAAAACACTGCCATAGCTCTGCCCTCCGCTTCCCACACTTGGATCTTCTTAAAACCTGCTTAACTTTTATCCCCACTCCCCTTTCAAACTGCTTGTTAAAACTCCCCTACTCTGCAAGCCCACTCCTTCCCTCCTAGTAAAGGTTTTTGCAAACGTCACTTTACACAGTCACAGGGTGAAGTAAATCTGTCACATCCTCACACACACAAACACCACAAAAGATGCTGACATTGATAACTCGGTGTGTATCTAATACAGTCAACTAAAGAGGAAGATTGTTGAATTCTTCCAGGGAATCGGTGTCACGACAGATTTGACACATGCAAGAGAGCAAGAGGAAGCCCTTCCACCATGCTCCGAAACCTAATGAAACCTAATTAACGAGGACGTAGTTAGCGTGCCTTTCTTTTCCCAAAGATTCTTTTTCCATCTTGCGAGCATAACTTTGGGACTTCTCTATTAATCCTTTTGGCCATAACTTTCATGGTTGAAGATTTAAATGTTTTTCTAGAAAGATTCCATCCGAGTTAATACAAGTGCAAATCTGCAGTCTTCTGTGTCAGGGCAACAAGCAGCTGGTAACCATCTGCTTCCCTCCATCACCTTTGACACCGCAGGGTCCCAGCCCTTGTCAGCTCTCGCCTGGCTGCTGAAGGAGGGCCTTCCCCCTCCGTATCTCTCAACCCTAAACCATCCTCCACAGTGCCACTGGGTGACTGGTACTTTCCCTGTGTAAAACCTTGTCCTTGGACCCCCCTCACTGACAGTTGTAGCGGCTCAGCCTCCTCCCCGACCGCTTACTCTCCGGGCCCTCCCGGCTGCCTCCAGCCTCTCCTCCCCCTCCCCTGCCCCCGACATGCCTCGCTGTTCTCACTTCTCTGAAGGCCACCCCCCCTACACACACACACGCATATACACACACTGGTTTGCATGTAAGTACACAGGGATCTGCTTCACAAACACATGCTAATTCTTTAATCCCTAGCTCAGAAATTACATCCTCTAGTCTAGGAAATCTTTACCGTAATTCATACACCATCACATCCTATGCTGTTGATACATCACACTGTGTGGTAACTCATTGGCTAAATGTCAGCCTGCTATTTTAGGAGCTCATTAATTCCAGAAACTGTATTTACCTTTATATCTCCAGCCCCTAGTCCAGTGTGTGGTACACAGTAAAACTTCAGCAAGTGTTTATTGAATGAATAAGTGAATAATCGAACATTGTAGTTTGGTAAATCCCTGGCGAATACTGTCTGTAATGGTTCAATCAATTATTTATTAAATGTTTATTTAGCATTCTATGTGAGATGATATGTCAGGCACTGTTGTAGGCTATAAAACTCAGAGAGGTGTGGCAAAGTACTTGTGCTTTGGGAGACAAGACACCCTCATATTCACACGTCACTGTATTCAAAACACAAAGCACAGAACCCTACAGCTTCCATAAAAAGCATAAGCAAATTAAAAGAGAAATAGGCAAGATTTCACAGATGAGGTGTCAAACTTTTTAGTGAATTGGAAAAGACTTAACCCAACAAACTGTTCAAAAGCTGTTAAATGAGGTTCATATTTTCGAATTAACCTTTCACTACTTTTTACTATCCTTTTAACTAATGTTCAAATACATCTTTCTTATAGCTGAGAAATACGAAGCTAAAGAAATGCTAAAGATATGGTATCCAACTGCCTTATATTATAAAAAAGGAAAAGCAGAATTAGAGCTTAAATCTTCTTTCTCTGATTCTGTAATTCTTTCCAAGATGATGTTCTGCTTCAGATTTTAAAAATCAATTCTATATATTGCTGCTTGATTTGTAGTAACTCTAGACACTGACCCTAGAATGTGGGTAGGAAAAAAAATTGAAAGACAAAATTTTGCCTGTACCTGGAACCACATAGCATGATTACAAATTCACTTCGAAATTTACTATTCTGTATTGCTATCTTTTAAATGTTATTTATAGATAACAATTAAGAGGAATACCAAACTAATATTACTTGACTCTGACAATAAAGTAAAGCTGTTTGAAGTATGGGCAGTATGTAAGGTTTCATTTGTTTCTCTATGAACTTTTAAGCATTTTGCAAATTACGCATTCATATTGACAAAAAATAATGTATGATTTTATATAATACAACTTTGTATAGGGTTTGCATTGGTAAATGAAATTGATATAAACAGAATTCATTCCATCATTCGAAGATATTTTTATTTAGTGCCTTTCATGTATAAGGCATAGTAATATATATAAACAAAATAATCTTTTTATCCTTTCGATACCTATGTGAGAGTTGAGATTAGATAGCCCCCTCCTGCCTGTTATAATTAGGAGTTACATTCTATGCTTGCAAATAACAATCCTCATCCAGTCTTTATAAATTCACTCTAATTTGTTCATTCAGAAAAAATCCTCTTCCGAAGCTAGCATTTAGCAAAACTGTGCATCATTACTGTTTCACTGTACACTACGCTACACAGATAGATGGAGAAAAGGTGTGACCACCGTAACAGAGCATCTGAGACTGACAATCCCCACGTATCTCTCTGTAGATAGTTAGTTACCAAGTGAGCCATGTCCCCAACTCTTCATAAACCGCGACTCAAAACTAAACTTTGTGATGTAACCTTCTAACTCTGTTTTGCTCCTATTCAGGTGATTATTTAAAAACTGGAAGGTGTGCAAAACTTCTCTCAAGTGTATGGCTTGAGTCACACCCAGGCTTGAGCAACATCATTTGTAAATCACACCTGGAGATGAGGTGAGAACCACAAGACAAAGCAAATCTGACAGCCTCTCTCCTTGGAGTTTGACCCAAGTGGTGACTGTCTTCAGGGTAAATGTGAAGGTACTGATGCCGTGATGTATCACCGGTGTAGCAAGGGTAAATGTTGGGTAACAGATAACAGTCAAGTGGAAACTTGAGAGGTGGTGACTTACCACCTATTTGATGTGAAAACTCATCTGTCATATCCTTGAAAATATTTGTAGTCTCTGTTGCCAAGTGTATTCTCTTTCAGGGAAATCTGCAAGTAAATATTACAATACAGCTATGGGTTTTGTCTATAGTTATGGTTGCCAGGCTTTGAATTTCATAAATCAATAAAATTTCAAATATAAATTGAGGATGAATGTAGAGTTGCCAACCTTAAAGCTTTTGTCAGAGTATTTTTGTTCAGAGCATTTTTGAAAAGAAAGAAATCACTATGGCCATGATCATATTTCACAAAAAGAAAGAATGTTCTAACAACAAAAGAGCAAAAGGGCACAATGTCAGAATATAGAACAATCTTTCAAGTTTAAAAATAATAACTGTATTTTAAATCCACCGTATTATCCCAACTTTTCTGACTTCAGGACAAACTACAGTCATTAACTCATTAAGTAATTAGAAAGTGCTGGAGGAAGGGAGGAATAAGGGAAAGGAGTCAAGGAAAACTTGAGTACAAAATGGGCAAAGACTATCTTGATTTGGAACAAACGTAGTCCCTGGAATTAAGAATCAGTTTCTTATTTACACATCTCCTCATTGGTACAAGGCTATTGGCTAGAGAAACCAACTTATGGGCTCTAAGGAGACCCTCACACTTAGCTCAAAGTTGTAAAGGAACAGCAGAAATTCTTGAGCCTATTGTAGTGTTTATTCTAATGTGTTGTTCATTTTCTTGGCAAATAATAAAACAGGACCTAAGATATCTGGGGCTTAATAATGCTGTAGCTTTCTTTACAGGGCTCCCAAAAAAGACTTTTTAAACGGCTTTCCTAAGATATAGTCAAGAAGAAAGATGTTAGCTCTACGTAATACTTGACTTCGGAGCATCAGTAATCCTTTTCTCAGGTGAACCCAGCTCTACCCAGTGGACAGTCTTTCAGCACCTGTGATGCCCCATGAGAGGCAAGTGCCAGGTCCCAGGCACTTTCCATACCGAGATGAGTACTGACCTACAAGTGACTTAAAGCCAAGTGTGCACACTGAAGTAAGAGAGGCTCAAAGGGATGCATTTAAAGCACGATTATGAATATTCCTTAACAATACTGCGTAATAGTTCAGAAAAATATTTTTGAGATTTAAGTCCAAAAACTACCTTTATGTTGGCCATTGCCGCAACGTCCCTAAGCCAGGTATAATAGCAACAATAACAATTGTTACCTTGTGTAGAAAACAACATGCCGAAATAAAGAAAAAAATAGCTGATGGTATAGCATGACTGAAAAATGTTTGAAATGCATAGAAAAGACTTGCCTTGCACTATGTTCTTCTAAATTTTGAAAGCTTCTCTCTTTCATGAGACCAGGATTCAGCAACGTAGAGGGGTAGGGGAGGAGTTACCAGTATGATCTGCATGGAGTGTTTCAGGATATCAAAATGAGGGCACACCTGAATGGCCTCAAATAATGCAGCCAATGTAACACTAAAAATGTGTAGGTCATAGATACCTAGTCACATATTGCCTATGAAAGAGCAAATCTTATGCACTTTTGTTAGTAAATTCCATAAATAATTTTTAAATTTTGGAGAACCACCATAGTATAAATGTTAAGTATGTGTTCGTGAGAGATCTTCCTTCACATCAAAGCACTTCGAAGTTAATGACAGTGGCTATTACATTCCACACATAATGTGAATGTCTCGAGAATGCTTTGGCAGAAATAGTACCATTTAACTCAGCACGCTTTTTGTCCTTCATGCATCCTCTGCTAAGAAATAAATTATTGTGCTAAAGAAAGGAGTTTGTGATATTAAATTAACAGATATAAGCTAAGCACTTTGGTTAGAAATGCCACCTTTGGAGTTATATCCTTTATATATTGTTATTGGAAGTTCTGAAAAAATCAATTTTAACCTTGTACAGGAACTCAGAGCAAAATAATCATGAAGGGTAGAGAAATAGAAAGGAACCATAAGCCAAAGAATAGAAAAATGTGGACCTTCAAGGGTAAAAACAGTAAATCCTTAGCTACATTAGTCCAATTTCCATAGTAAATCAGCTTTTGAGTTTTTGTACTCTGTACATTTCTACCATTATTAAAACCATAAATGACATCCAAGAAGAGAAGCAAAACCTGTGCCTTTAAAAAACCCCATTTTATTAAGAGGAAATAAAATATTGTTATTTTGGAAATGCACGCAACTATTTGGCTCACATGAACATACAGTGCTTGGTGCTTAATGCTAGTGATTCACGTAATCCTCAAAGGAGAACTGAGTTGTTTTATAAGAGAAATTAATGTCCCATGGGTCTTCCCTTGCTTTTCAATAGACAGACACATGTTGAAGTCAAATCATACACAGAAGATTCAATATAGTCATGCAAACCTGGACTCACATTTTTGAACCTCAGTTTCTTCACCCAAATAATTAGAAAAATGTTCCTCACCTCAGGATTGATCTGAGGATTAAATGAAATAATGTATATGAATGCCTATGACATTCAGTTTCAAAAGGATTACTAGTAGTAACAGTATCAAGAGTTGTAATATTAAAGCACATGAATCAGAACAAGAGAAAGTCCCTGAATTAAATATTTCACGGCAGTAGACGTGGTAATTTGATTAATCATTTTCACAAATGGTATAGTGTTGTCAATGGGATCAAATAGTCTATGCAGAAAGGCATCCTGCAACCTGTCCTCATTAGAGACATCCATGCTAATAGGATAGGAATAATTGAAGTCTGTTGATCAAAGGCTATTCTTCCAAATGTGATTGCCTTGCTCTGCCATTATTTCTTTAATTTTTATTTTTCTAGGCTTCCAATGTTGCCCAAGTTCTCTTTTGATTGATATCCTTGCTACATTTACCTTAGATGTGTTAACACCGTCAAAGCTGTGATAGTCTCACAAACCCACAAGTCATTTTCCTTCCTCCCTGTGATATGAAATGATCAGTTAATGAATTAATCTTACAATTTAACTTTCTAGAAAGAGGGAAACGTTTTTCTCTCGATTTCAACTTACAGATTCAGAACAAACTGTAACTGCACCAAACCAATCTGGCTCAACTTTTATGTAATAAAGTTGTGAGTTGTTTTTCAGTTGCCATGGATGCCCAGGTTGAAGGTCACGTAAACTGATCATGCCCAGATGAAGCAAGCATGCAACCACAGGTGAAACCTAAGTGCTTGGACCCAGCAGAGGGGACTGAATTAAGAAGTGGACACCACATGGCAGGATCCAGGATCCAATCAGATTGAACTCTGGCATCATCCAGTTGCAAGATCTAATCAGATCACACCTCATTACCCCATGCTTATAAAATCCAACCTGGCCTCCAGCTCAAGGAGATAGATTTGAGTCTTTCCTCCTGTCTCTTTGCCAGTCAATTTGCAATAAAGCTTTTCTTTTCTTCAAGGCGGGTGTCATGGTATTGGCTTCTATGTGCATCAGGCAGTGAACACATTGATTGCTCAATAACAACACTACCTTGAAATATGGCGGCCTGGCATTTGAGAAAACAGCAGAATCAAGAAGATCTCTCTGACCTCCTCCCCCCCGTCTCCCCCGAAGCAAGTTGTAGAAGAATTATGGGACCGTCCTCTAAAGTAGGTCATAAGACTCTCATGAGAGAGATCCCTTCCCTATACCTGCAGGAAAAGAATGTCCCAATCTCTGAAGACATAGGAACGTGGAGAAGAATCTGAACAAACAGGCCTTGCTAAAGTCCTCCTAGTTTACCCCTATTACATCATATCCTTTTTGTCCAATCATACTTCCGCACGACGTCCACTGTTGATCAAAACTAAGCATAAAAATGCACAAGTTTCCCTGTTTCTTTTGGTCTTCATTTCTGAAATCTTCTGTACTATGTAAAGCTTATTTTAAATTAATTTGTATGGTTTTCTCTTGTTAATCTGTCTTTTGATCAGAGGGCCTCAGCCATGAACCTAGTGATGAATGGGAAAAGATATTATTACTTTTTCTCTCCTAAGCAAGTTTGAAGGCATACAATAGTGAAACCCCCCCAAAACTATCAAACAAGAACATCTGAAAAATACAATCATTTTTGCTTTTCACATATTTGGCATTGGTGTATTATGAACTCCAGTTTGAGGGTGAGTTACGTTGAAGCTAGGATCAACATGTCTGGGCATGTCTGGAAGACTGATCAGGTTAGTCTCGTGGGGCTCCATGGAATTGACAGATAAGAAGGCTCCTCAAAACACGCTCATCTTAAGAAAAGACAGAGTTAAATACATGATACACGCACTAAGTGGAAAAATAGTGGAATGTGTTGTAGAGTGATTCTGAGTGCAAGGTAGTTTCTACCACTCACGTGTTCTTAGTGCAAGTCCACGGGCCCATGCCTAAGTCCTAGAGAAAAGAATTGCAGTAAAACAGTAAGTAAAATCCAAAAGGTGTGTTTATTACAATCCCTTTAAGAACAAAAGCACTACTAGACAGCACTACTGTACCATTTCTGCAAGAGTGTAGCTCAAGTTAAGTGTCAGAATTACGGATGCTGCAGACTGACAAGGAGAGCTGGACCAGGAGCTGCTGGGACGCCCAGAAGAGGCCTGTTAGGCAGAGCCCCACCAGGAAGTGCTCCTCAGGTAGTGCCACTCAGCAGAGCCCCCTTAGCAGAATTGATCACAACAAAGAGAAAGAACCATCCAGGAAAAAAAAAAATTGAAACACCCTATGGAGTTTCCCCACAGAGCATCCCCCAAGGGAATCTAAAAGAATTTGAGCTGCTTGAGATTTCCATAGAGCACACTAGGGATCCAGTGAAACACTGGCCTCTGCTATAATAGCCTTGTTTTTACCTCCAGGGAGCTGTTAAAGAGGTAAATATGAATTAAATTAGCCATACTATTTCAGACAATCTCAGCCATTAGGTTCAACTTTTAAAAACCATTCCTTTAACCTTTATAATTAACCCCAGCTTGGACACAGAGAAGGAATCTTCTTATGTCAGGGAAGAATATTTTGCAGTCCAACCCAAGGAAACCAGGTTAAAGGATTAGAACACAGCTCTCCATTCTTTCAAACTACCCATTTTTGTATACATTATCAAACCAGGCAGTAGTTGTTAAGAACTTGGACACTGGAAATAAAATGCATGGGTTCAAATGCCAGCTGAAAATATTATAGCTGTATTACCCTGAACAAATTCTTTAACTTCCTATGTCTCAGTGTCCTTATTTATAAAGTAAGATAATAATTTTAACTACCTCATGATGGTGTAGTGAGGATTAAAGGGTTAGCATGTTTAAAGTATTTAGAACAATGCCAGGCACATACTTAAGCTTAGCTCAGTAAAAGTTAATAGCTTTTAAAGTGAACCTAATAAATGATGACAGGTTCATTCCAAAAGTATTTACAAAGTGCACATATATGATGAACACCTTTTGATACTGGAGATATGGGAGAGAACAAAACACACAAGATTACCTTCCTCAAGGATCTTATATTCTAAATATACTCTAAATCATAATCAGTAACTAAATACTCTTGTATACCATAATTAAATATTACCATGCAATCAGATATTCAGGGTTCATAGTTTCCCACTGTTAAAATAGCATTACTAATGATCAAAATTTTTGCCCAGGTTTTGTATATTTTTTAGAATGAATGTCCAGAAGTCAAAGTATTGGGTCATAACTTTCCAACGCTATATTTTAAGGATTACTTGCCTCATTCTTCAAGATAATTCGATCAGCATCTGTAAAATGTAAACATATGTAAATATGTCTCAAGATATAGTAAAATAAAGTTTAGTAAAAACATGGTTAATCCATTTTAGAAATTAAATAAAATGATGATTCCTACCACTTTGATTTTGACCATGGAGCCAATAAATTTAGTCTTTGAAAAAGTATAAATAACCTAAGACCTAAGCCTAAGATAATAGTTTGGTATATTGTACCCAAAGAGTATCTTTGCACAGCAAAATCTTTTCTGGAGGGTGGATTTCATGTAGAAGTGATGAACTTGTGATTAGAGAAAATTATCTGAATTTCCATCATTCAGATATACTTAAAAGTTTCAGGAAATAATATGTTTCAAAGCATGAATGGCCCCTATTAACATAATTTTCAGTGTCCTACTCAACCATGGACAACTTAGATTGTAGAACACTGCACATTCATAGGCCAGAAAAAAGACAGTATTAAATCATGTAGAAATTGAATCGATTGGACAATTATTTCCCACTTGAAGTAGGCTATTTTCACATTTTCTTAAACTTTTATAAGACAATTTTAAAAAATACAGTTTTTTTAAAAAAATGTATCTATTCAGTATCAAATATGAAAAATATTCATTTTAAAACTTTAAGCCTTATTTAAAAGACTATTTCTGTTTGCAGCACTGAAATCTGAAAACATCATCCGTTGTTCCACTTGGTATCCCTTATTTTCGAGCCCTAGAGTACATCACCGGTAGTTTTCCCTCCAGATGAGCTTCCATGTTTCCATTTGAGGAGAACAAAGGGAACCGTAGAACTCTGGTGTTTCCTTTGTCAAGAACTCAGAGCTAAATGCAGGACTTAGCCAATATAATAAACAAACTCTACAGCAGATATATCTATTCCTCTTCCTACTTAACTAAATTTATTTCTCTTTTCTTTTTAATTGTCTAGCTTATTATGTATTTGAACATTCAAGGCACTATCAAACCCCTTTTGGAAGAAATTGAGCTCAGAAGTCACAAATAAATAGATTATACTGAAGCCAATGAACATTCTTCCCCAAATCATATAGTCAGTGGCCAGTACTTCTCCAAGGCTCCCAGTCTTACCATGGCACCTGTTCAGCTAAACATGGCATAGAAAGGGTCTGAGAACCGTAATTTAGCCTCCGTGGGCAACTACACGGTAGAAAACCTTCAGGGAAGGAATTAATCGCTGTTTATGGGGATAAATGTGAGCTGAGTTCCAGAATTACTGTCAAGAAACAGTTCATTCCTTAAACAAATAATTATTCCACCAAACTAGTAATTTTAAAAGAAAAATAATATCCAGGTTTGGTTCGGGTTTAGGGAAACAGGAATTCTCATATATTTCTGATAAAATTATCAATTATTACAACCTTTCAAAAGACAGCATTTCCTAGTGGTTAGCATCACGGGTGTGGCATCAAGAAGGCCTAAGTCCCAGTACTGGTTTCTTACTTACTGGTTGTGTGGCCTTGGCCAACTTTTTAAGTCCTTTAAGCCTCATTTGTTATCATCTTGATGACGGGTATAACGGTAACACTAAATTTGCAATGTTGTGAAGACTGAGATGCAGAGTCTAGCACACTGTGAGCATTCATACGTTTGATTATACTATGATGATGACTTTTAGTGTTGTGATTTGCCAAAACAACCAAATGCTTTTAAACTAAACACTAGCTTCTGACCCAGAAATCCCACTTTTAGGAAATCGGCCTAAGGAAATAATTAAGGACACCCACAATGATTTAACTGCCGGAACATTGCGGAATTCCAGAGTTATAATCCTCAACGTCAGCTGTGTGTGCCCAGTCCCGGAGCCGGAGCTAGAAGTGCAAGCTGACCCTGTGGTGACTCTCGGTCTCACCTGCTGTTCACACTCCTTTCTCTGACTCTTCCTAAGCAAAATGGAGAGTATAAACTTGTGGTTATGAGAATGTGATTCTTTTGAAGATTTGATGACTTTTGATTATGACACTAGCTGGAAGAGTGGACTTAAAATTTAGGGGAAAAGCATTTAAAAAGTAATCTTCAATTTGAAAGTTTTATGGAAGCTGTAAGTTTGGGGTTTTTTCCTCATCTCTAGTGAAGAAATGCTTTCAGCATAATTAATTAATAACAAGATTAGCCCTAGGGCAGTGTTTACTTGGTATGATCTCCTAAACCACCTGTATTAAAATCCACTGGCTTGTTTGCTAAACACGCAAATTCCTGTGTTCATCCTAGGCCTGCTAACTCAGAATCGTAGGCAGGGGCGTGGAAATCCGTCCTGTTTTGAAGCACCTCCAGGTTGAACAGGCTGAAGTTTCAGTTCTGCTCCCCAGAAGATGAAGAGCATCAATCCTTTGAGAAGAGCAGTCTCAGGTCTTCCAGGGGCTTGAAAGGTTCAAGGCTGTGGCCAGTCATGGCATTTTTTGAAAACAGAAACATAGAAATAAATGACTTTTTAAAGGAAGATGGAAGCATACATTTTGTATTGCACTTTTCTGGCTTGTGAGGACGTATTAGATCACTTGAAATAATGTCATTCGTGCCTGCATCTGTTTCTGTACATGGATGTTTATGGGATCCTATCAGTGGGTTTTTCGTAAAAAGTTTCATCTGTAAAGAATGTACAAATAAGCATTCCATTCTTTGAGGGGCATTTTCTTATAAACTCTTATATCCCTAACAAAAATATAACAGCTGTCCAGCATAGCTCTGGCAAAGGGTTTCATTTTTCTCTCTCAAATACGGTCCACTCTATGGCAACCACTCTACAGAGCACAGGAATCCCTTTTGCATTCTTCCTACGCTGCAAATTGTTTCTCATTTAGGTTGTTTGAGATGACAATAAAGCATTCAATAATTCTTTATTGAATTCAATAATTCAATAATTCACTTTTAACTTTTTACCACTTTTTCAAGCAATTCAACTTCAAAAGAAAATGAAAGCAGTGTCTTAGTAACCCAGATTCTATGATTATGGGCCTATTAACAGGAGATGAATCTTTGCTTTGGCACCTTCCATATATAATGCTTTGGAAATCAGATGTTTAGAGATGACAGTTCAAGGAAACTGCTGATGGATGACAGAGAAGGAAGTAGTGGTTGCAGAGAACATGAAATTCCTTAATTGACCAAAGATACATATGTGTGTGGATGCAATTCATATATATTAAATATGTGTGTATATTTTTGTCTATACAGTAGGATATGCATACATAGCATATGCAGAATTATTCTGCATATATATTGCAAGGGTTTATGTTAATAAAAAAATAAAAATTTACTTTAACCATTTTTACTTTTTTTCTATATTCTAATATCCAAAATCCAAGTCTAATATGTAGAATCCAAAACCATGCATTTTTGATTTTATCCAAATCACCTGGCACCAGCTAGCCCAAACCATCCCACCCCATTTCCCCAATGACACATATACACACACAAAGTGTCCTCCTGTAAACAGGCAAAGTCTTCTGATTTAATTTTCAGCAACTGGAATTTCCTCTCTTCCCTATGAGCTGTCATATCCAGATCTTCCAGGGCCGAGATTTCCCGTGCTTTATAAAGGGCCTTAAGTGCCTGCCCAGTGCCTACCTCTCTCTCCCGTAGTCCAGACATCCATGGAGCAGCAGGCCAGTCACCTGGGCAGGGTTCGAGGGAACAGAGAGAGGAGAAACAGCACTCCAGGACAGTATTCTCTGAATGGTGCCTCTGGGACTCCTGGCAGCGAGATGATGGCCAGGGGAGGGAAGACAGGCAGAGCTAGAGCAGAGAAGCAAGGAGGGGACAGTTCCAAGGCTGTACAATATAGCCAAAGCTGGCCACATACGGCTGGCCAGAGCCCTCAGCATTATGTCCCTATACCTGTGTCCAGAGATCACCCTCTACGCAAAAGGGGAGGCTGAGGAGAGACAGTTATCCTATGTTCTTACCCAATCCCTTGAGCAGCCTTTGAAAGCTAAATTGTTTACAAAGGCCCAATTGTCCCGGTAACCTACAGTTTTCCTTTACAAACTTAAAATAAAATAAATTGTAGTGTTCAATTAGAAATTTAAGGGCTTTTTAAAACCCAGAAAATAACACTTTGGCGTAAGTACATTTCCTACAAAAAGTAAATAACTATAATTAGAGCCTGTCATTTTAATTGAGAGGAATTTCTGTGGCTAAACATGAAACAGGAGCAGAGACACCACGGGAGGTAAGGAACCAGAAAGGACCAGCCAAAGGCATGTGACACAATTCATTTGACTAGTTCCCAGTTTTATCGAGGGCCTGCCTGTCTCCTTGCCGATGGAGAGGGAAGATATGTAGATGCACTTTCGGTATTTAATATTCTGCGTGGCTGGGAACAAAGTGTCTTGGCCTGCATTCTGCCCGGCAGTCCTAGGCGTGGCAGATTCCTCTACCTGCTAGGTTGGTACTGGCTGCTGCTTCATGAAATCTCCTGCAACAACTTCACATAGAACGAGACACTATTACGTTATTCATTTGGAAACTCTATCTCACATCTCTGTCCTCCCTTTGGAGCTGTCTTCTCAACTTATCACTGTTCCTCCAGCCACCAACTTTAATATTTTCTCAATCCAGAAAACAGGAGTTCTATCCTGGGCTTCTCACTCTACCCACTGTCCAGAGATAATCTCATCCATTCCCGTAGCTTCACTCAGATCTTTATGTCTGAAACATCCTAACTTGAGTTTTCCTCTTGGAGCTTTCTTAGGTTCTCAACCCTAGCATCCAACTGCGCACCTGATGACTCTCCTTGGATATCCAGCAGACCCCTCGAACACCAATGTCTACAATGAAACTCATCGTTTTCACCCTCCCCCAAAGGCTATGTCCCTCATCTCAGTGCATGGCAAAGCTATTGTGATCACCCCGGGAATCACCCTGGGTTTTTCACCTTCACTCACAGGAGTCTTCTTTCTCCCATATACCCACATCAGAACAATCACTTGATCATGTCATTCTAAAGAATTCTACAACTTTTCATTCCCCTGCGTCAAGCCTAGCCCAGGCTAACATCATCTATTTTCCCTGTTGAAGCTCCTAACAGGTGTTTCCATATTCCCCTCTGCCCTCATTACCCCCCATTGGAAAGATCCAGGCTGTTCTTTCTAAAAATGAAAACTCTTCAAGCCAATTCCCCACTATGGTACGTCCATACTTCCCAGTTACTCAGGGGCTCAAAAACGAAAGTCTTAATAATGCATAAAAGGAAGGCTTTGTCTAGCTGTGATTGAAAGTTATTCTCCTCCCCACCAGCGTTATTTCCAGTGCATTTTTCTTTATACGTTTTAAAGTACCAACCTCCAACTCATCTCGGGGCTTACTTTCATTCTAGATTGTCCTTTATCTTGAACCTGACTTCATCCCAACCCTTGCTTTGGCCTGCCTACTTTTTCTTACCATTATGATAATATTAAATGTTAATTCTTAAAAAGTAAACAAGAAAACAAGAGCTATGGTTTGAATGTTTGTGTCCCCCCAAAATTCACAGGTTGGCACATCATTCCCAGTGTAACAGTATTAAGAGGCGAGGCCTTTAGAAGGTGATTAGCCATGAGGGCTTCACCCCTCATGGGTGGGATTTACAACTCACGGGAGAGCTGGAGGGAAATAGCGAGGCCCTTTTTGCCCTTCTGCCTTTCGCCATGTGAGGACACAGCGACAAGGCGCCATCCCCAAAGCAGAGAGAGCAGCCCTCTTGAGATACTAAAGATACTTCTGACACATGCTGACACCTTGGTCTTGTATTTCCCATCCTCCAGAACTTGAGAAAATAGATTTCTGTTCTTTATAAACTACCCAGTCTCAGGTGTTCTGTTAGAGCAGCATGAGCAGACTAAGACAAGTAAACAAGAAAACAAATAACCCCATTAAAAAGCAAGCAAAAGACCCAAATAGACATTTCTCAAGAGAAGACATACAAATGGGCAATAGCTATTTGAAAAAATGCTCAACACCACTAACCATCAGGGAAATACAAATCAAAACCACGAGACATCACCTCACACCTGTTAGAATGGCCACTATCAAAAAACAAACAGTAAGTGTTGGTTTGGACGTGTAAAAAAGAGAATCCTCATACACTGTTGGTAGGAATGTAAATTAGTGCAGCCGTTATGGAAATCAGTATAGAAGTTGCTCAAAAAATTAAAAATAGAGCTACCATATGATCCAGCAATCCCACTTCTGGGTATATATTCAAAGGAAATGAAATCGGCATGTTGAAGAGATAGCTGCATTCCCATGTTCATCGCAGTGTTTTTCATAATAGCCAAGATACAGAGTCAACCTAAGTGTCCATCAGTGGATGAACAGATTTCTAAAAAGTGGTAAAATTGGATACATAAGAAACAGAGTAGAAGGGTGGTTACCAAGGGTTGAGAAGTGGAAGAAATGGGAAAATGTAGGTCAAAGGTTATAAAGTTGCTGTTAAATACGATGAAGCCCAGAGATCTAATGTACACAAGAATTATATTATATACACCAGAATTGATGTACACCAGAATTATAGCTAATAATATTGTATCGCATACTGGAAATTTGCTAAAATAGATTTTTAGATACTATTGCCACACACACACAAAAGAAAAGGTAACTATGTGAGATGATGAATATGTTAATTTACTTGAGTGTAGTGATCAAAACATCACGTTGTATACAATTTTAAAAAAAAGCAAATACGGTACACACACACACACAATGGAATACTATTCAGCTTTAACAACAACAAAAGAGGAAATCCTGTCATTTGCAACAATACGGATGAACCCGGAAGACATTATGCTAAGTGAAATAAGCCAGACACAAAAAGACAAATGCCACACGATCTCGCTTGTACATGGAATCCTAAAAAATGGAACTCACGAAAGCAGAGAGTAGGATGGTGGTTACCAGGGGGTGGGCGTGGGGGGTGGTGCTGGAGGGTTACATCAGGGGAAAATGGGAACATGTTGGTCAAAGAATACAGAGTTTCAGTTAGGCAAGAGGAGTAAGTTCGGGAGATCTGCACAACACGGTGACTACAGTGATAATAATGCATTGTGTACTTGACAATTGCTAAGAGAGTGGACTTTAACGTTTTCACCACAAAAAGAAAGATTAGCAAGTGAGGGATGGATATGTTAATTAGCTTCATTTAATCATCTCACAGCACGTGCATATATCAAAACATCCCATTGTGCACTGCAAACGTATACAATTTTTAGTCACTTATGCCTTAACAGAGCTGGAGGGAGGAAAAAAAAGATTTGCCTTCCCCCACTTTCAGGCTCCTTCGATCCCTGCGACAGACATGACTAGCTTCCTATGCCGAGTTCACTCTCCCCACCTTTCAGACGAACAGAACCTGTGTGTTGTTCAGGGCAGCAGCGTGCGCGCCTTCCGCGTAGGAGTGGTTATGTGACCCAGTTCTGGACAGTAAAATGTCATTGGACTTCTTCCAGTGGGGCTTGCAAAACAAGAGTTTCTGAAAAGGAAGACACAACTGGCATGTGTCTTCTGTCCTCCGCCTTTTGCATGTCCCTTCTTTGTCCTTCCCTCTCCCTCTGGTCGAACTCACGAGTGACATCTGGGTGCCAGGTAAAACCGACATCCGGCGCCAGGAGGAAACTCACATCGTGATGGCAGAGCAGGAAGATAGAAGGAACTGGGGTCCTTCCTGATGTCTCTGGACTCTGATGTACAAGGGTGGAAAACCTCTTACTTAAGGCTGACTGCCTTGTTCATTACCATATGCCACAGATGCTGCTGGACACAAAGCAGAAACACAAACTATGGCATGAATGAATGAATGATTGGAAAAGGAAGATGTGCAGGCCACAGTAGTAGCGCGTACGAGCTTCCCGCAAGGTTAAGTCTCTTCATTCCTTTTAAAGGTTTAAAGTTTTAAAGGTCCTGTGGATATATAAATATAAGTAACAGGATATGAGTATCTAATATTCTGACACTGATCATTCATCTGATTTGAAAACCTAAAACCTTGGTTTAAAATGTAGATATTTATGGGAAGAGAAACGAGTTGGGTTATTAATAATCATGCTCAAATTAGTTTATTGGGTAATCTATTTATAACTTGCTTACCAATACCTTGTGGGAATAGGGCCAGGACCCCAGACAATGTTCTTGGGGAACAAGAATCACATTGGAGAGAACGGGAAGAGGATGGTCAAAACAGCACTCTGTTACGAAGTGCTCCTGTACAAATACCTGTGCTGGCCATAAACAGCGATGCTTCCTTGGTTCACAAAGGACAACTCTCCAAGGATATTCAGGTATAATTTTTGTTCTCCTTTACATTTGAAAGGTTTGCAATCCTGACACAGCCACCAGACCAGTGATATTATTTTTACTAACTGAAGTATAGCTTTGTAGAATAACTACATTAAGAACTGCTATGGGACAGTGATTCAGAGTTGTGGCTGGAGTATTGATGGAAATGGAAATGTTCTCTTTGTTGCAGTTGCCAGCCTAAGATACCATTCGTGGAAATAACAATGGCTGACTGCCATACGGCTGCTTTACATATCACCATAGTTAATGCGTATAATAGGAAGCGTCTTAGCTCAGGCAGTGGCCTGAGTACAGAGAACAGAGTACTGAGAACAGAGTACTTTAGCCTGTGTGGCTTAGAAACAGCAGAAATTTAATTCTCACAGTTCTGGAAGCTGGAAGTCAGAGAGAGATGAGGGGCCAGCATGGTCAGCTTCTGGGGAAGGCCAGCTTCTCTATTCATAAGTGGCTGTCTTCTTGCTGTGTCCCCACAAGATGGAAAAATGGGCAAGAGAGCTCTCTAGGGTCTCCTTCATGAGGACACTAATCTCATTAATGAGGTCTCTGCCCTCATGACTTAATCACCTCCCAAAGGCCCCTAAACCCTAACCCTAATACCATTGCAATGGGGGTTAGAGTTCAACGTATGAATTTATGGGGGACGTAAACATTCAATCCGTAACAGTAAGTGTGTGGGGGGCGGGCAGACAGTAAAAGCAATAAAATAGTATCTTCTAAGAGATGTTACTTAGCATGTTACTTTAATTAAAAGAAGAAAAGACGAAAGTAATTATCACGAAGTTAATCCTTAGCTACTAAGAACTATTGAACTTCCTCCGAAACACATGTCACTGAAAAGTTAGACCAGTAATAAAAGACACAATACAGAGAGAGAAAAGAAATAGAGTTTTCTAGTCTGTTTATGCTGTCGGTATTTTAAAAAATTAAAATATATAAACAGTAAAGATTATTTTGATCCAATTACTAAAAAGTACCAATGTAGTGAACAATAAGTCAGGAAGTTGACACTTTAAGTATTATCCATGAGTCAAAGTAAATAAAATATAGGTTAATTGTGATTAAAATTTTTTTTAAATACTTCCGTTTAGCTTTAATAAATAAAAAACTCTATATTCAGATAATTAAATTAAAAAGATATACTGTTTTTTATTTGCTCTTTTTAACGAAAGGAATTTCACTAATGTTCTTCATTTCCTGAATAGCTACAGCAGTTATCTTACTGTGTTAAACACCGTGGTCTGTGACTCAAAGAAGACATGTAGAAACATAAACCTCTCTTTAACAATTCAAGTATTGTTAGTAAGAAAAGGGGCAAGCTTAGACAAGACAAGGTAGGTATGGAATTTCTCTTCTTTTTGGAGGAAAATAAACAATCTGGCTGGGTTGGCCAAGAGATTGAAAATGTATTGAAAGACAAATATAAAGCCAAATTAAAATGCGATAAACATTTTTCCTTTGTATGGAAAGACACATTTTATATCTTCCATCAAAAACTGCAGCTCGAAGTCCAGCCCCAGCAAGCCACAGTAGGTGTCAAAGACTGCTAAGAAGCAAACTTTCAGAAAACCCTTTTCTGTGCTTTGCCCCGAACGTGCTGGAAGAGAGTGAGGAAAAAGCCCCCGGGCCTGGCTAGCAGATGTGCAGCCACATTCTCATCACGAAAAACACAAGAGAAGAAAGAGTCTTTCTAAAAGTTGTTTGCAGAATGATATTTCTATCTTACCAGCCTAAATATCCACAGTTTATATTGACTTCAAAGGGGGAAGCTCTACAGCTAAGGATAATAACTGATGGATCGCGGCATTCACGATTTGGCGATGGACAAATTGCCTTCATGTGCACAGCAGGGTCTGAGGTCCAGGGTAAGATTTATCTGGACGAGGGCAATAGTTTGAAAAGAGTAATTTAGGAAACATTACAGCTTAAGAAATGCACTTATTTTTTAGCAGAAACCCCAATGAATGACTAATGATGCATATGGCGCAAATTTCTAATTCTAGCAAGAGGGTACAGGTCCTACTGCTGTTGCTCCGGTCAGTCCCCTCCGAGGAGCACTGTGCACACGGAAGCGTGCCGAAGGGTTTGCCAGAATGTTCCCTGCCTTCAGGGAACATGCTGTTTTCTCTACTTCCTCAAACTCTTCGCCCGCCTGTCTGTACTTGGCAAAAAGAAAGAACCCAGGAACTCCACACTAATCACTAGCCCTCAGCTCCAATTGCCACCCCAGGCATTAACTTTCTCTTCTGTAGCAACCATGGTGCAGAAATTTAACCAAAATAAGGCAGGCGGCCGTCCTGGGCGGAAGGGTGGCTGAAACAGTTTCCACTTCACTTCCCTTCATCATCTTCCCCAAGGAGAGCCACAAGCAATAAAAGGATTAGGTCATATGGTGTTAGATTGGGCATGACTCTTAAACAATAGTGTGAAGTACAGCGGAACCATCAAAATTATTAGGTTCCTCTATGAGGCATTTCCTGGTTCCTTGAGCCACAGTTGGTCTTTCCCTGGTAATTACCACCTCAGGACTTTATATCTACTTTTATTGCTCTACTTAATGAGTAGAAGTAAAATGATTTATTACCTGTCTGTCCTTCCTTCTCTTCCGGCCTGTTAAATTATGAGTCCTCCACCACATGGCCGATGTCTTCCAGAGCATGTCTCTTCCCCCCTCCCCTCTTCCCATTGTTCCCAAACCTGCAAGGGCCTAGCACTTGTCTGGCACTTACTAAGTGGTAGGAAAACATTTTATTTGTTTGTTGAACGAATAAATTAATGACTCGCAATCTGAGCCAATACATTAAATAGAGAAAAGTTTCCAAATAGAAGATCAAGAGTGACCCCATCACATTTTGGTCCTTAAAGCATTGCACGAACTTCAAAGTGAGAAAATAAAGAAACCTGTATTAAAAATACATGGAACACGTGGCTCATGCCTGTAATCCTAGCACTTTGGGAAGCTGAGCCAGGTAGATTGCTCAAGGTCAGGAGTTCAAAACCAGCCTGAGCAAGAGGGAGATCCCCCATCTCTACCAAAAAGAGAAAGAAATTAATTGGACAACTAAAAATATATATAGAAAAAATTAGCCGGGCATGGTGGCACATGCCTGTAGTCCCAGCTACTCAGGAGGCTGAGGAAGGAGGATTGCCTGAGCCCAGGAGTTTGAGGTTGCTGTGAGGTAGGCTGATGCCACGGCACTCTAGCCTGGGCAACAGAGTGAGACTCTGCCTCAAAAAAAAAAAAAAAAAAAAAAACATGGAACATTTCAAGGGAATGCATGTACATAAGTGTGCATTTTCCTCCCAATATAATACTATTTTGAGTCTAAATATGCCAATAATACTCTTCTGAACAAAATGAAATTCTACATTTCTGTTTGTGATGTAATTTTTCCATTGAGTATATGACAGATCAATACGGTATAAAGTGTGTTTGGAATGGGAGGCTGAAACCAAGAGCAAACATTGAACCTGAGATCCAGGACACAGTGAGTGCAGCCAGGGAGCAGGTACAAAAAACAAACAAAAACAGTAAAAAGGAAAGTCTTCAACTGAGCCTTGAAAGGGAAAGAAGAGGGACTCAGGGGTGGTTTGCGGGTGACTCATTCTCTTCCAGGGAAGTGGGCACCTGAGTGGCGTGGTCCATCGTTTGCTTGGCACATGGGAGAATTACCCTCAGTATCACTCAGAGAAACAGGCACTCTTCACCTCTTCTTCCCAGATAAGGGAGATCCGCACAGCTGGGGACTTGGGCCTCAGAAACATGTCAGGAAGCCGGTGCTGCTCAGAGGAGAAGGCAGACTCTACCGTCAGGGGAAGGAGCCTGGGATGCAGTGACCTGCATCTGAAAAGGCAACCCCCAAACTCCCTTTTAGGTGGATTTCAGAGTCTTGTGTTCACATTACTTCCTCTAACCTTTTTTCATTTTAGTTTTAACAATTGTTAGGTCAACATTTTACCTTAAAAATCTGTCACCAAGGGACCTCTTTTAGAACCACCGAGAAACAACCATCTCCCTGCTCTTTCCCGGCTGTGTCTGGTGCTGCTAATCTGAAGGACAAAGCAGAGAACAGCAGAGAATAATGGAGGGGCCTTCCTGGGAGCAGCAATTCACAGAAGAAATTCCAGAAAACTCCAAGCCTGGTATTGAAAACCCGTGGGAAGCTCATGGCACAGAGGTGGCCCTGCACATGGAACATTACTCCAAGGAGCACATGGGGTTCATGTATCCACAGTCCTAGTGGGAGGATGAGAGTCTACAGGTATCTCCTTCAGCTGCATTTGTGCCCATGAGGAAGAAAGTCCAGGGTGGGTGGGGATGGGGTAAGCGGGATAGGAGAATCCCGTTTCTGCTGCCATTTGAGGGACTTCAGTGTAAATCAATAGTCCTTCATTCTAGTCCAAGTTACAGTGTTAAATACGATTTATTTTGTTAGAAAAACAAAGTAGTCGAGTCAAAATTTAAGTTTCTTGTAATAATATAATGAGCATTTGGACAAAAATAAAATTCTTTTTCATTTTGGGACATATGGATCTATAAATTATTTTGTTTGAGAAAACCTATTAGTAAAACAATTAATTATAGATAAAGCACTCAGTCTTTGATAAGATGGTTCCGGCATTTAATTTTGAAGGCTCTCAGCAGAGATCAGAATGCCTTGCGTCTTCAAGTTTGTCTAACTCTTATTCATCCCCGGAGACTGCTAATGACTGTATTTTTATATGTCAATTTGCCTCCTGCTGAAGATTGTCTTCTGATCCTCTTTTAAAATTCTCATATTCTAATCAACCTCTAGAAGAAATAATTGTCTGAACAGAGGTGTTCTTGTTTTGATTTATAGAAATCACTTTGCAATATCAACAAATGCTTGCCTGGTGATTTCTCTTGCACGGATTTCTCTACAAATAATGAATACCATACACCTAATGTTCCAAAGGAATTGGTATGTTCTCTTGTGGCATTTCCACCTACATTTAATCTTTCTTCTTTAAAGATGAGGAAAATCATTCCATTCTATGTATTGAATAGTTTAGGTACTTTAATATTTAGGAGATAGCACACTTATATCCACTTCTTTTCCTGCACTCTATAGACTCCGCTATGTAGTTATTTGGAATATTAAGCAATATACATAACATGAATCATCAAATCAAAAAATAAAGCTTCTTAAAGCTCTGCTTTATTACATTCAGGTGCTTACTATTATGTAGCTGAACCATTTGAATATGCTACCTTTATTTTGGGTTATCATTTTAATTGTTTTTCTTGTTTTTGGTCAACAAATACTTATTAGATAAGCTCTATGTACAAGTTCCCTCTGGTAATCATTACAGTAGAGAAGAAAAAAATCTAATACATTATTCCTGCTTTTAAGAAGCTTAAAATATATTTAGGGAAAATATATTTGGGGTAATAATAAATAATATTAATAAGTAATGTTTTTAAAATATTTAGCAATTTACAAACTCTATCCTATCCCTAACCTGATTCTTTGAGAAACCCTGAAATAGAATAGATATTACTATTTCCATTTTACAGATGGGGAAATGAAGACTCGATAGATGAAATAAACTGTTCACCTAGTGGGAGAGCCCAGATTGGAGCCAGTGTTCAGCTTCAAATACTGTTGCTTCTATTGTACCAAATAACGTGAACTCAGAAAGCATTGAAGGATGACATGAGAGTGATTCAGACAATTTGCTGTAGTGTTTAGACAGTGGTGACATTTCACGTGATGAAAGTGACAGCATTAAAGCTAAGCCCAAAGATGGAGAAGAATCCATCCAATAGAGACAGGACACTAACACTCCAGGAAATAGAATTGCATAAGGAAAAGCACATGGGGAGAAAGGATGGAACACACTGGGGAAAGATCAAGGGATCAAATCCGGCTAGCTTACAAATTATATCTCGTGCAAAATAGGGGTAGAAGGCTTTTTGAAATCAGAATGCAAAAGGCCTTAGAAATCAGGCAAAGATTTCTTTAATTTTAAGTCAACAAACAGGGAACTACTGGAGATAATTTTGTTGGGGAAATGATAAGCTGAGACTTGTGCAATAGGAAAATTACTATGACAGGGGACATGAATGGCATTGAAGGAAGAATGATGCAGAGATGAGACGGATGTTGCAAAAGCCCAGGAAAAATAAGAATGTAAAGTGTTGGTGGGGGGAAGGTGAACACAGGAACAGATAGGATAGGAAAATTATATCAAAAGTAGAAACAAAAAGACTTAGCAAAAGTGAAATGCTGAGAAGGAAAAGAGAGAGACTTGTTAAAATTTGTCCTAAAATTTCAAGCCCAAGTGTGAGGCAAATAATGTTACCATGAACAGAAATGTGGAAACCAAGAGTAAGAAGTGATTTGGGAGAGAGGAAGGTGATTTCCACTTGGGAGATACTGAGCTTGAATTTCTGGTAAGGCAGCCATGTCAATATACGAAGCAAGCGCATAATAGATTGAGTTTCACCCCCTAAGAGAATGCATAGCTGTAGACAGAAGAGTCAAGGGAGAAAATGGAGAAAGAAAAGAAGTTAAAAGACAGAATTTCTGGATTACTTAAATTTGTTGAGCCAGGTAGGAATAAGATTAAGTGGAGAAATGGTCACTTCACTTACAAGTGAAAGACCAAAGAAGTAAAAAAAAAAAGAACAACAAGATAGAACAAAAAGCTAACAGCAGTCAGTGCCATGCAATTCTTCAAAAAGAACCACACTCACAAAATATGATTGGATTCACGGTTCCTAAGTGAGGAAAGAAGCTTTTATATGAGGATGAGGTTGCCAAACAAATTGTATGAAACTGGAGCAGGAAGGGTTGAATACTCTTTCCAGAATTTGGAAGAAGATAAGGTAGGATGGAGGAGAAGAAAGGCAAGGAAAGGAAAAAGATAAGGTGGTAGCTTGACACGGAGGTACAACTAAAGGAAAATGCTTTCCATAGCACATGGGAGAGCTCTGTGTATTTCAGGGCAAATAGAAAAAGACCAGGAAGAGGATACAATCTCCAAGAGAGAGGAGAATGGAATCAAAGGAGCCAGTGGCTGAATGGTATAGCATAAAGATCTTGGGTGAAAAGAATATAGAAAGAAAGGATATATCTGGAGAGAAATGTTGCAGCGGAGAGAATCTGAGGATGCTCATAACGAATGGCCCCAACCTTTATTCTTCTCCCTCTGAACACAATCCTACACTGAACAGAGAGTGCGGTAGGTCTCCCAGATCTGATTCTGTAGGTAGATTTCACCTACTTCACAGAAGCAGAATTATAAGGATTAGGTGTTATAAAGTAGTGCTAAGGATTAGAAAGAATTATTAATAAAAACCCCTCTTAGATACAATTTAATTTCTTCACAAGGCATTAGCAAGCTAGAATGCAGTAAAGGACAAGATGTTTATTTCTCCTTCTACCAACAGCCTGAGGTGAGTGTTCTTTGTCAGAGGGCAGGTCTACTCCACATGGTGTGTCAGGAACTCCGGTGACGACACCTTCCCAGTCTTTAACACACGGCATTCAAGGTTGCTCTGGGCATCATCCATTGTCCAGGGACAAAAATTTCCTCTGGAGGAAGTTAGGTAGAAATAAACATTCCTTCCACTCACATTTTTTTCTTCTTCTCTTTTTTTTTAACATTGGTCAAAGCATTTTTTTCATCGTTGAAACTTCTAATTTAAAAATAAATAAAGAATGATATCTGGGAACGTAAAGTGAGACTTTATCCAAGGTCATTTATAGAAGGATGCAGATAGAAAGCTAGATCTCTTGATACCCAGCTCAGCACAGGCCCTCTTGAGAACTTTATTCCATTTTCTCACTTGGCCAGTTTTTGGATAATTTAAATCAATCAAGACCCTGGGATTACAACCGTTAAGATAAAACCCTACATTATTCCCTACCCTAGTCAGATGAGGTCTTATTGCCCAGATTAAAATTTATTTGCTTTCAAATGTAAACATATAATAACTAAATGAACAACAACAAAAAATTCAGTTACCTTGCACTCTGGTCCCTTGGTTAATCTGTCTTTTTAAATTTTTTTGGAACATTATGGGTGTACCAATGTTTTGGTTACAGGGGTTGCTTTTGTACTGCTTGAGTCAAAGTTGTAAGTGTGTCCGTCACCCAGATAGTGTACATTGTACCTGTTAGGTGTGATTACACCCATCTCCTCCACCCACCTCCCACCTGCATGATCTCTCTTAAGTTTTACATTTCTTTGATGAGCCCCATGAACATGCTTCATTGCCTCATTAGAGGCTTGGAAGACATAGTCCCTTGCTGGACAATCACATCCCAGCTAAAGTTCTATTTTCTAAGGAAGAAGACAACAGACAACACTGGTGGTGAACAAAAAATCTTTGCCACAAGTATATTTACAGAGAAACTCTGAACTGTGTCTCGTGCTCTAGAACACGCTCTTCTGTATTAGATGACAGAAATGGCTTCATTCTTGAGGAAATCTCTCCAAGTTGTAAAGAAATAAGCCTGGAGCAGAGAGCTAAATGACAAGTTTATTTCTTACTGGCCGAACTGTAGATAACGTTCTCCCCTTTGGAAGGACAGATAAAAAGCCCAGTAGATTATAGAAGCTTATTAATTATTTACACAAGTAACACTTACTATCCCTCTCTTATGTGATCTGAATCTTCTCTGGGTGCAATTAATTAGAAATGAGATCAAAGCGACATTCTCCTTTTGATGTCCTATTTATGTAACTTATTTCCGTCAGAGGAAAATAATCATCATGTCATGTGCCATGTGAATATATGCAAGTTCTGTCAAACATGGTTGTTTTGAATTTCTTAGCTTTTTCTCACAAAGGCCATGTCCTGTGATGTGACATCTTGTCTATTCTCACTGCGTCCTTTCGTATATACAGACGTGGTGGTCTCTCTAACTCCGTACGTCTTCTGGCTTATTTTCACTTTACTGACGTCACTTTTCTGGGCTTCACATTGTTCACTTATTGCTCCTGGACCCTGAATCTTTTCTTGGGTGAACAGCACAGTAAAGGATATGATGGCACTATTTGCTAATGTGCTTAAATTGTAATGCTAATGATTATTACTTACATTCACTGCCTATATCGTGTCTTGGAATTTTGATAGGAATCAGGTTACACATTTAAAAAGCTATTTAGACATATTGGCTATTTGAAAAACCAGTTATTTCTAATTTAAACAGTTACCAGTTAATAACCTGCCAAATGTTCTGAAAATCACCAGTTGTATAATGAGTTGTCAACAAAAATGTGCTCCTTTAGTATGTCTGCATAAAATTGGTTTTTGGTCTTGCCCTGGCAGAAGATAGTTAGAGCATTTCGCTCAAGTTTCTTAAACTTTCTGGGTTTCTGGTACATTCCCACGGGTCAAACGATGGCTTCTCAACCTGCTTGGACAGGCGGCTAGAAATTTTAAAAATAAAAAACCAAGGTAAGTTAAAAGGCAAAATCATAGGCATCGTTCTTTTAATTCCTCAGAATGATTTCAATTTGCTGATAGATCCAAAGATTTGCAAGTATTAACAGAAGAGTTAACAGTAGATCACACCAATAATCACTGGGAAAAAATCTCTTGTTATTTTAAGGATTAGGAAAATCATATTAAAGCCCTTTTTCCTATCTTAAGGCAGAGAAAAGAGAATATCTCAATATTAATAAGTAATAGTATTTAATAGGGAAAAGAAATATTTTCCTAAAACTATCACTAATTTTATTTTTGGCCTTTTTTCGTTAAAAATCATATGATATTTTTAAATCTTCATCAAATCGATTAAAAATTAATTTTGTAATGGGATTTCTACACTTAGAAGAGACTCTGAGGATAACATTAGTTAATTGCATTAGATTAGCAACAGGCTGGGTTGCTATAACAAAGAGATCTCACATGCAGTAGTGTAAATAAAATAGAAGTTTATTTGTCACACGCGTAACATGGTCCAGAGACCGGCAGACAGGCCAGCCTGGCAAGACAGCTGAGCTTATGAACTCATTCAGGGACTCTTGGCTCTTCTATCTCATTGCTCAGCCATTTCTCAAACTTTCTTGTCCCAGAATTACTTTATCCTTTCAACAACCACTGAGGACTCCGAAGAGCTTTTGTTTATATGTGTTATATCTGTCGATATTTATCATATTCAAACTGAAAACTGAGACATGTTTAAAATAGTTATTTCATTCTTCTAAAAATAGCATTCTATTAGTTTCCTATTTCTGCTACAACAAATAACCACAAACTGAGGGGCTCAAAACAACACAACATTATTGCCTTACAGTTCTGAAAGTCAGAAGTCTAAAATCAAGGTATTACCTGGGCTGTGTTCCTTCTGGTGGCTTCAGTGGGGAATCCTATCCCTTGCCTTAATCAGCTGCCAGGAGCTGCTGGCACTGCTTGGATTCTGATCTTATCCTCAGTCTTCAAAGCCCATCGCTCCATCTCCAGCTCCTTCATTGCTTCCCCTCTTCTGCTTCTGACACTCTTACCTCCCTCTTGTGAGGATCCTGCGGGTTCCACAGTGCCCACGCATATAATCCAGGATTTCTGCCCATCTCAAAATCCTTAGATTAATGACCCCTGCGAAGTCTCTTTAGCCATATAAAGTAACATAGTTTAGGTTCCAACGATTAGGATGTGGACATTTTGAGGGGGCCATTATTCAGCCTACCACAAACATTAAGAAAGCCATTAATGTTAACATGAATAAATGAGACTTTTATGGAAAAAAAACTAAGGTTTAGTGAGAAGAGCGACATTGTTTTACATTTACAAATCTCTTCCATGACTATTAATAAAAGACAGCTGGATTCTCATGAGTCAAAAGACGGCTGTTTCTGAACTGGAGGCGGTGACTCACATATGTAATCCTAGCACTCTGGGAGGCCGAGGCAGGAGGATCCCTTGCTCAGCCTGAGCAAGAGCGAGACCCCCGTCTCTACTAAAAATAGAAAAATTAGCCGGGCAAGTTGTGGTGCGTGCCTATAGTGACACCTACTCGGGAGGCTGAGGCAGGAGGATGGCTTGAGCCCAGGAGTTCGAGGTTGCTGTGAGCTAGGCTGACACCATGGCACTCTAGCCCGGGCAACGGAGTGAGACTCTGTCTCAAAGAAAAAAAAAATACCTGTATCTGCAATCAACCTGTCCTGATGTGTTATTTTGGTTGAAGTATATGAAAAATATTCATCTTCACACAGTCACATATTTGTAAAAAGGAGGAGTAAAATATATAACAGACTCCTCAGATAATTGTGGATATGCTTATTTAATACTACACCAAAACTTAACAAGCGGTAGATATTTAAAGGTGGGTTAGAATATAAAATCTAAAACAATATCAATGAACTTTTCATATTGTGTCATAGGAAAATTCACTGGTCTATGTTGCAACTTGAATGTGTCTTTTCCACATGCATGACTTTATAACACCCTACATTCATCATTTGGAAAAGAAATGACTTACTAAATGGTTCATACTTTTGGATTTTAGACAATTTATTATATGATGTTTTAAAAAACATTAATATCAACATCAATCTCATCAGAAAAGTCTTCGAATACAGTATTGGGAAGCTATCTAACTCACGGTAACAGACACAAGTTTTCTAATTCTAATTTCCTTTTTAGAGTTTGCATTTTGTGTCTGGCAACAAACACTGTCAGTTATTGTCCTTGAAGCAATAGGCTTGCTTCGTTCATGTCCGAGAAAATGTCTGCCAAGACCGCAAGTCTGGATAGCCATAGTTTGTCTGTCAGTGGTATTTTTCAAATAAAATGGTGTTACATTTAAAAAAAGGGGGGGGGAGAATGGTTTGGTTCTCAGCTCAAACAGTTGCACACGTGCTTCTCTTCAACACAGTCGTTATACTCCATGCACAAGTGTTTCATGCATATTCCTCATTTCTTTACATATACTATTAAAAGCTATGTACTCAAGGTTCCAGGTTTAATAATATTGATCATTTTTACAGCTTCATCAAGGATATTTTCAGGTGCAGCTGGCATTTGCCTTCTGTGAGTGTGTGGCAGTGAAGAATTTAAGGACCACTCGGTGTTATGACCTTGACTCAAGGTGCCAGGCAATTTTATCCACCACTGCTTTGGTCCCATCAGCGCAAATGTCAACTCAGTGAAAAAGACAAATAACATCTTAGTATGATTATTGAAATAGTTTTGGCAATTCAACCCACTGAAAGTGTCTCAGGGATCCCTAGGGATCCAGGCAGGGCAAATTGAGAATTGCTGCCTTAGGGCATTATCTTTGCCTGCCTTTTGGAATCAATGCCATGTCCACAATGCAGCTTTCAGGAAGAAACAGAGACCAACTGGGCATGGGGGTGCACAGTTATAGTCCCAGCTATTCGAGGTACTTGGGTGGGAGGATCTCCTGAGCCCAGGGGTTCGAGGCTGCAGTGAGCTGTAATGGCACCAATTTCTTTTTGGCCAAGTGATAGAGCAGTTATGCCCAGTACTTCCACTCACATCCCTGTAACGGGACTGTAGTCATATGACCAACTCTAGCTGTCGGGTGATGGGAAATGTGGCCCCCAGCTAAGCGGCCCTGGGTTTAGCTAAACTAGATTACTATTAATAATACTAACAAAGGGGAGAACACATTTTCAGGCAACAAGGAACTTTCCCCTACACTAATTCCATCAAATAGAATCTTTTTAAGTTGCCATTTAATTAGCTTCTTATGTATTTATTTTGGCATTTATATATCTTTGAAAGGACCATAAGTTGTCAGTGTAATTCATTTTAGGAGTTGAGTTCTGCTGACAAACACCCATTAAAATGGTGCAAATACGAGGTTGCAAGTACTAATATTCATCAAGTCGGGGCATCCTTAAAGCCAGGACTAGCTCTGAGCTCAGAGTGGTTCTGAGGTGGGGACAAAAGAACTGAAGCAGCAGATCACATATTTCTGAGATGGAACCAAACTGAAATAAACATCTGGATAATTTTAAAGAAAAAATAAAATCTCAGTATATTTCTACGCTATCCTCTCCCCTCATTCAAGACAGGAGCTTTCCCAGTGGTGGAAGGAGCCTGGGCCATCACGCAGGAGAAAAGGTTGAGTCCTTTTCTCAGGTTCCTCATTTGTAAATGGTAGTAAGTAAGACCTACCTCATAACAGTGTCATGATAGACTAAGTGAGATAAACCGTGAGATACACTTACCACGGCTGCTTACCCAAGGCAAAAACGAGACTCATGCAAATCACTTGGCAAATAAGTGATTTTTCTGGTTAGGTACCAAAGTGAGCTCAATTGAATTATCTCTGTTCTTCTAGTTCTAACACTACCATTTAATGATTAGAGTCAATGCACAATAGGAGTTAGCCCTATTCAAATATCCCTAAATCATTAGGTGAACAATAAGAGACTTTCCAGGATCAAAATTTCCTGTACCACAGGGTGGATGACATCCCTGATTCGTCTGAACCCTGTGCTTTTGCAGACATGTTTTAATAGCCTCTCCCCATCTAGGTGAATGGCTCTCTTTCAGATCATGTCAGTTAACCCACTCAGAAATCTCTCCCCGAGGGCCTAGGGGCTAAAAATCAAGGGGTAGCAAGTTAAGAAAAGATCCGATAAGATGGGCTCCAGCCAAGAGCTCCCTGATGTGATCTGTTCTCTGTGAAGGTAAAAGCTGGTGTTCCTCAGTCAGTGACTTAGCAATCTCTGCTGCCAGAGAGGTGGCTGGGGACAACCTTCCTTAACAGATCCTTATCAGCTCCCCAGGCAGGCTGTCTGCTTTTTGTTCCTGTAAACAGAGGAAGTATCTAGCCCCTGTTCAATAATTGCCAAACACTGGGAACCTTGGGGACAAAGATAAATTTCATCTCAATTGCATGGTTCCTCTCGGCACTGATCAGTGAGAGACTGAACACTTTGATTACGTAAGAGAAATAGGGCTTTTAATGAACGTGGATGCAGGGATTGGAGGCCATTTCCCATTAGGTCTCAGGAGGGCACGCAGAGGGTGTAGAGGAAGGCCTGTCCTCCAGCTGGTGCAGGGAGAACCAGGGAAGGCCCTTCCCAAACCCCAGAGCCTCAGAGCTGGCCTCGGCGCCCCCTAGCCCATCAGAAGAAAATGGAGCGCAGGAGACAGAGCGCTACCCAGACCACGACGCTGCAGAAACAAACATGGTTAGCCCGGTGCAGCCCTGACAGTCTTCAGGACCAACAAACAGGCTGAAGCACCGTGTCCATCACACTAATTGTTAATAACAGGAAAAATTACTGTTTCTGGTTGTTACATTTTTTTAAAACATCTGCACCAGCTACATAAAAGCTCAAAACTATTTTCTCTTCCTAAAAAGAAAAGAACTTAAACTTACAAGAGAGTGGAAAATGGCTCTCTCTCCTGACTTACATGCAATGAGACGGAATGGAACACTAACCACACACAAATGCCAACACTGGCAGCTTATTTTTGCCTCCCCCGACCTTCCTGGATGCCCTAGCGTCATCTGTCTGCATGACTGGAGGTTCACGTCAGGGCTGTGGCCAGACCAGCCACGCACACATGCAGGAAGTTCGCAGATGCAGCTACTACCACCAGCCACTGCTGAGAACGCCACAGGAATCCACGAGTGCGGGCAGCTGGACATACTCGGGATTGTTGAAGTAACAGGGCAACAACGGGACATTGGACACAACCTTGTCACTGAAACTTTCCCTCCTTTCTTAAAAATGTGAAAGTATGCCAACAATAACCCAAGGATAGCTTATTATAGTCCAGGTCACTTGTGCAATGATATCTATTCATTATTCCATAATTCACTAAATAAAAATAAACAGATTATGAAATCAACATTTATAAAAGCAGAAATGGGAAGTCAGAGCACATTAGAAAGTGTGAATAATTTAGAAGTGGTTACTACTTCTTATAATTTTCCATTAGGTTTTAAAGGAGAGTCATTTTTCATATTAATTACAGACCTCAAGGTTGATTTCTCTTGTTCTAATATCACCCTTTCTCCTTCTACTTTCTTTGGAGAATACATTCAGCCTGTTTTAAAACACTACAACAAAACATAGGACCCTCCCCCTCTGCCTGGGCTGAAAGTTTGAAATTTTCAAACTTTTTTTTCTATCATTTGTTTTAAAAAGAACACTCATTCAAATAATAAAGATTCAAAAACAATTCTAAACCTACTAGGCAAACATTGATGTATAGCAATTATCTTTGGGTTCTTTCCCCACTAAACAGTTATATTCTCTGGAAATGTGAATCCTACAATTTCTTTCCATTCTCCTCACAGGTGTTCATTTCTCTGATTAGAGACCAGAATGTTATTTTGTTCAGCCCATTGCTGTGAAATGATTGGTACTCAGAAGCTTATTATTCATGACTCACGCAGAGAGAGTGGCGAAAGTGTTTCATTTTTACCATACCTGAAATGGAAATCACATAGTTTAAATGAAATTTTGATCATTTAAGCTATGTGATTAAGTCAACATATAATTATTTTAGATTTCAAAACTTACTTCTTTTCTTTTGGAATATATAACAATCTGTAACTACCTTATGAAAATTTGTGCAGTGGTTGAAATGACAGTTGAACATCTTGCTTCCTATAAACAAGCTGGGAGTCAAGTGGCTCCAGACTCCTTCTAGGAGGTTCCACCAATTTCAGGTCCGTAGATTTCCCTCCTGTTACACCCCCACTTCGAACATAGTAAGCACACGGTTAGTTCTGGTCATTAGTGTTATAATAAATATTATTAAGATTAAAATACTAACACCATCCCATTTCTCCAAGGCCCAAAGCTGGGAAGTTTGCTAATCTCATAGTCAAAATCCAGGCTAACATGTCAGTGGGTGCTATCAGGATTAAGAGTTTGTACCATATTCCTATTCTTACTAAAGTAGACCCTGTTATGTCTATACTGTCCTACACTTGAACGGTGGTAATTTCAAGTTCAAATTGGCCTGCATGTAGAAGTTGCACCGTGGCAAATATTCCGGATGTCAGGAAAAAATCAGAAAGGGCAAATGTTAGTAATCCACTATGATCTTTAGGTTTTGTGCAACATTTAGAAGCCCTCTGTTTCACAGGTATGTACAATGCCTGTCTCAAAGCTTTGCTCAAACCATAACCGATAAAACTTACATCCTTTTACTTTCCGTGGCCTAGAATGTATGACTACTACTTGGTTTATAGTCTCTACGTGATGATAAATATTACCCCAGGATAATGTTTGTCTCCCAGGCAGAATACATCAAACATTTTTAATCTCTTTCTTTGACACACACCATATACCTCATGAATAATTAAGTAATGATTCACAATTGGCCAGTTTTTCTTTACTCTTTTTGACTTTGTAGACTTCAAAGGACTTTTGGACAGGTAAAAGGTGAGGCTGGTGATAAAGATCAACCAGAATTATTTTATCACTCTTTTGCTAAGGAGAAATTCATTCTTTAGCCATGATGACATAAAGAGATCTTCAGCTTCAAAGCTTTAAAGTCTTGAACAAACCCTTGCTCGCTTCAACCCATAATTCTGAATTCTACCTCGTCTGAGTCAAAGTCTGTGTGCAGTTACCTAAATCCCTACCCCTCAAGAACCAAGGCTGAGTTCTCCTGAGCAATGCTGTTCAAGTGAAGATCAGATTGTCCAAGGTCAAAACACACAGTCTATATAGCAGCAGGACGGTGTTCAAGTGAATAACAAAATTGGGTCAATTCAGTTTATGATAAAATCTGTAGTTCATGCTCTTTACTAACTATTTTGTTTAATGGCTTGGTTTCTAATAGCAAAAACCTAAGTGAAAACAATCATTAGAACAAGTCCTCAGCATATCAATTCACTCTTATTAAAAAAAAAACACGCAAATGTTAAGTGGAGCACTGAATTGAATCCAATTACAGTGGATACTAAAACAAAGCCTACCCCAGAAATGTGTTGCAGTTACTCATTTCATATTAATTATGACATATTTGACCTTCAATAGGTCACGCTCAGTGTTTAATTATTTTGTGAGACTCTTAGATCAGATTTTACTTCCCTTATTTACTTACTTTAATCATTGTTCTTAATAAAAGAAGTATTCGGCTGCCATGATTGGGATTAAATTAACTCTCCCACAAATCCATGTTGGCCTCAGGTGCCTGGGTCACACTTTGGTAGGGATCCTACAGGGATTGACAGTGGCACCTGGTTGCCATGGAACTGTTCTTGGACTCCGGCAGAGCACAACACATAACCTGGCATCTTCTTAGACAAGTTTACGATTGGCACAGGCTTCGGTGCATATGTCCTTTATGAGTAGACTATTGGTACCTTCCCTCTAGGATTGTCATACAGGTTAAACAAATTCATTCATATAAAGTGCTTAGCGCAATTCCTGCTACCTGGAAAGCATTCAACACTGTTAGCTGCTATTCGGTTAATGTTGTTGTTGTTATTGCCTCAACACATGGAAGGACAATTAGGGAAGCGAATCTCTATACATCTTTGGCACTTGCTGACACTAAGGCCCTGTATGGCATGGGCACAGCCAAGGGGAATGCACTTAAATATGACACAATATTTTCACAGTCAGCTTCATGTAGAGATCTCAAGGAAAGTTTTTTCTTTTTTTTTTTTTTTTTGAGTCAGAGTCTCACTCTGCTGCCCAGGCTAGAGTGAGTGCTGTGGCATCAGCTTAGCTCACAGCAACCTCAAACTCCTGGGCTCAAGCGATCCTCCTGCCTCAGCCTCCTGAGTAGCTGGGACTACAGGCACGTGCCACCATGCCCGGCTAAGGAACAACTACAGTCTTAAATCAGAAGATGTCTTTTTGGAATTCTGTATGTGGATCACCGTCACGCACAGAAACACAGTGCGCATGAAGCCACACTAAATGGGGCAGTGGTAGCTGGTGCTCCTCCTGCGCTGATCCCAGAGGCCTCGTCAGTCACAAGCCCTCGAGACTGGGGATGCGCGAGGCCCAGAACTCGCTCTGCCTCTCGGCACAGGCAATGCCATCCGAGGCCGTTTCCAACTTTCACGTCAGGTCGACGCCTCTGCCTTTTACTTTGGACCGCAGCTCACTCAGGCTGTGCAAAAACCCTATAGCCCACGTAGGTCCTCGACCAGCGCCTACGATCTAACAGAAAAAACCCGGGATCACTGCAGAGTATCACGAGCAAATGGCAGGGGAGGGTGCGAGCACGCACATTTTTGTTTTAGCTGCAGGAGGACGCGATCCCACATACTAGAACATCACCCACCTGGGCATTCGTCCAGTTACTAAAGAATACTGTTCATGAAGGCAGGCATTAATAAACAGAACACACAAACTAAACTGACAATGCAGTTAAACTAGCAATTTACAATTAAGAGGTAAGGTGAGCAGCAAACTGAAAACGACGCCCAGGTCAGGGCAACGCTGGTGCCACAGGGTCCTTCCCCAACTCCAGGGCTCCCAAGCTCCAGGTGAGCAAGCACGTTAGGGAACTTGGCAGGTGGCTGGAATTCTTGTGGGATACAGGATGTTTATTCAATAATTTCAGGAACTCTTGCAACCCAACAGCTATTGGTGTGCAGCAGTTGGACTGATGTCCCTCAGCCACACAAACTGCCCCGGGCTGGGTTTGTGCCTCTCCATTCTCACCAGGATGGCCTGCAGCCACCAGAGGCAGATAATTGTTCCTTAAAAACCCCTGTCCCGGTCACAGAGGACACACGGCCTCAGTAGTCACAGCTGGACCTCAGCAGGCCCAAGCAAGAAATTGACTTTTAAATAGTAACAGAGTTTCTGGCCGGACGCGGTGGCTCACGCCTGTAATCCTAGCACTCTGGGAGGCCGAGGCGGGTGGATCCCTCAAGGTCAGGAGTTCGAAACCAGCCTGACCAAGAGCGAGACCTCGTCTCTACTATAAATAGAAACAAATTAATTGGACAACTAAAAATATATGTAAAAAATTAGCCGGGCATGGTGGCGCATGCCTGTAGTCCCAGCTACTCGGGAGGCTGAGGCAGAAGGATCACTTGAGCCCAGGAGTTTGAGGTTGCTGTGAGCTAGGCTGACGCCACGGCACTCTACAGCCC
>CAUYRT010041738.1:0-26693 GCA_963574885.1 Lepilemur ruficaudatus
TTTGAGACAGAGTCTCACTCTGTTGCCCAGGCTAGAATGCCGTGGCGTCAGCCTAGCTCACGGCAACCTCAAACTCCTGGGCTCAAGCGATCCTCCTGCCTCAGCCTCCCGAGTAGCTGGGACTACAGGCATGTGCCACCATGCCCAGCTAATCTTTTTTTTTTTTTTTTTTTTTTTTGGGAGACAGAGTCTCACTCTGCTGCCCAGGCTAGAGTGAGTACCGTGGCGTCAGCCTAGCTCATAGCAACCTCAAACTCCTGGGCTCAGACGATCCTCCTGCCTCAGCCTCCCGAGTAGCTGGGACTACAGGCATGCGCCACCATGCCCGGCTAATTTTTTGTTTTATATATGTATTTTTAGTTAGCCAATTAATTTCTCCCTATTTATAGTAGAGATGAGGTCTCGCTCTTGCTCAGGCTGGTTTCGAACTCCTGACCTTGAGTGATCCACCCGCCTCGGCCTCCCAGAGTGCTAGGATTACAGGCGTGAGCCACCACACCCAGCCCCCAGCTAATCTTTTTACATGTATTTTTAGTTGGCCAATTAATTTCTTTCTATTTATAGTAGAGACGAGGTCTTGCTCTTGCTCAGGCTGGTCTCGAACTTCTGACCGTGAGCATCCTCCTGCCTTGGCCTCTCAAGGTGCTGGGATTACAGGTGTGAGCCACCATGCCTAGCTCCCTGTTTTTGGGGTTTTTTTTGTTTTCTTTTTAATAATAGCCATCCTATTGTGCTTATTAGCATTTGTATATTCGTGAAATAAACATGTAGGTATGGCACAGTACCCTTGTCTCTTTGACTCTTCCTCCAACACCTTGTCCCTGTGTCATCTTAGATGCCACTTGTGATGAGATTTCCCCCCCTTCATAGATCAACTTGTTTTGATTTGGAGCAGAGCCCTCCGAGCCCTGTGCTCACACGTCTCAGGTGGGGAGGCTTTGGGGCAGTTTGCCAAGGTTCTACCTCCTTCAGTCACTCCTGCCTTTTCTCTGTCCAGGGAGCAAGTTTCCAGAACTAGGTGCCCGTCGCCACGTTCTGCAAGACCCTCCTGGACCCAGAGGTGCCAACTGACTGAATCTCTCCTAGGGCTGCTGCATTGCCTTGGGCAGGATTCTTCCTGCCCCTGCTGCGGTCCCCAACCCCCAGACTTCGGACTGGTACCAGTCCATGGCCCGTTAGGGGCCGGGCCGCAGAGCTCCACTGCCCCCTCACCCGCATCGCTGGAAAAATTGCCTTCCATGAAACTGGTCCCTGCACTGAAAAGTTTGGGGACCCCTGTGCCCCTGGGAGTTGCTGGTAACAACACTGCCTGTGAAGAGGCAGGCCTGGGCCTCACCCAGAACCCACGGTCTTCCCCAACCTCTTTCCCTTTCTGTTCTCCAACTGGCACCTGGTTCTTCCCTAGGCTTCCAATGTGAAGGAGGTGGGGCTCTCCCAACCTTCTCCCTGCTTTCATTCCTCTCTCCATTGCCTCCCTTCCCCAAAGAAAGAAATTCCAATCCTATAAAAGACAAAGCTCCTTTTTAATTTAAAATGATTTTTTTCGTTTATTTATTTATTTTTTGGAGACAGGGTCCCACTACGTTGCCCAGGCTAGTCTTGAACTCCTAGTCTGGATTAGGAGTCCAAGCTGGGATTGTGGGCATGATCCACTGTGCCTGGCCCTAAAATATTTTTTCATTTTTGTTTTTATGTTTTTTTTTTTTTTAAGAGACGGGGTCTCACTCTGTCACCCAGGCTGGAGTACAGTGGTGCGATCATAGCTCACACCTCACTGCAGCCTCCAACTCCTAGACTCAAGGGATCCTCCCGCCTCAGCCTCCTGAGTAGCTGGGCCCACAGGCATGTGCCACCATACCTGGCTATTTTTTTAATGTTTATTTTTTGAAGAGACAGATCTCTCTCTGTTGCCCAGGCTGGTCTTGAACTCCAGGGTCAAGTGATCTTCCCACCTTGGCCTCCACAAATGTTAGGATTACAGGCGTGAGCCATTGTACCTAGCCCCTAAAATGTTTTTCTCTTCATCAAAGAAATTAAAAGAGGGTCGGGCACAGTGGCTTACACCTGTTATCCTAGCACTCTGGGAGGCCAAGGCAGGCGGATCGCTCAAGGTCAGGAATTCGAAACCAGCCTGAGCAAGAGCGAGACCCTGTCTCTACTAAAAATAGAAAGAAATTAATTGGCCAACTAAAAATGTATAGAAAAAAAATTAGCCAGGCATGGTGGTGCATGCCTGTAGTCCCAGCTACTCAGGAGGCTGAGGCAGGAGGATCGCCTGAGTCCAGGAGTCTGAGGTTGCTGTGAGCTAGGCTGATGCCATGGCACTCTAGCCCGGGCAACGGAGTGAGATTCTGTCTCAAAAAAAAAAAAAAAAAAAATTAAAAGAAATTCACTGCAGAAAATGTGGGAAACACGGGAAAGCAAAAGGAGAAATCCTACCAGCCAGACAGCAGCGTGACCACTGGGAGTTTGCTCTGCCTCCTCCCAGTCTTTCTGGGTCTATGGTTTTTGGATAATTTTGTATCCTGCCTTTTTTCCCTAAAAATTATCGTTGCATCAGTAAAAGCAGATGGACTAATGGAGAGATACAGGAATCAGGGCATGGATAGGGTCACAACAAGGCAGTTATAGCAGGATGCTGACTGTAGATTCCAGGTGGAAAGCACATGGCATGCACGGTCCAGTTCTTTCAGATGCTCTGTGGGTGTGAAACGTTGCCCAACAGAGTGTGGAGAAATAATTGGATTGTGAACATACACATGTCCTGTGAACCAGCAATTGCTCTCCTGCACATATGCCCAACAGAAATGAGCGCTGACGTCCACCAAGGCCATGTGTGCAAGTGCCTAGTATCACTATCATTTATTTATTTTGAGACAGAACCTCGCTCTGTCCCCCAGGCTAGAATGCTGTGGCGTCAGCCTAGCTCACAGCAACCTCAAACTCCTGGGCTCAGGTGATCCTCCTGCCTCAGCCTCCCAAGTAGCTGGGACTATAGGTGCTCACCACAACACCCAGCTAATTTTTTGTTTCTATTTTTAGTTGCCCCACTAATTTTTTTGTATTTTTAGTAGAGGCGGGGTCTGGCTCTTGCTCAGGCTGGTGTCGAACCTCTGACCTCAAGGGATTCTCTCGACTCAGCCTCCCAGAGGGCTGGGATTACAGACATGAGCCAGTGCGCCTGGCCCCTAGTATCACTATTCATGATAGCCCCAACCAGAAACAACCCAATGTCCATCAGGAGTGGACTGCAGAGACATCAAGTTGTGCTGAGACAGCGGAATACTAGGCAGCAATGAAGAGGAGTCGGTGCCGACGCACACAACGTGCAGGAGTCTCACGGACGCACTGTGGAGCGAGGGCAGACAGGCGCAAGAGCGCACCCTTAAGTCCCACTGCGTGAAGTTCTAGCAGTGGCTGCATGGCTCCTCCTGTCCACCTCGTCGCCTCACCCGGGCTTTGCCAGCCCGTGTACTCCACGGGGCAGGGGTCAGTCCTGCTATTGACAGAAGCTTGGAGTAGGGCAGTGCTTAGCCCTGGGTCACATAGCAAATCCGTGACAGATTGGCCTGTGGCCTGAACTCAGGCCTCCGAATCCCATCACCAGGTCCGGCTCGCCCTGTACGCTGGCAGGCTGGCAAAGGCCGAGGCACCTGGGGTTGCAAAACTCCGTCTGGTCCAACTTCCTCCCTTGACAGTCTCTGCCCCGTGGTGGCAAGACGGTGGCCAACAGCTCCAGGCTTGCATCCCACCAATGAGGCAACCCCAGTAGGGAGAGAAGTCCCCTTGCCTCAGGGTTCCAGCCAAAGGTTGCATGGCCAGCTCGGTCACGTGCTCATGCCTGGACCAGTCACTGCGCCTGGGGGATGTGCCCTCTGACAGGCCAGCCCTGGAGTGGGGCTGGGGGTGGGAAGCCCGTCCACCCTGAGCCCATGAACTGGGAAGGGGGAGGGACCTTTGCCAAAGAAGGGGGGATGGACTCCAGGAGGCAGAAAAAGTGAATGACCATGACAAGGGAAGCCAGGAGCCATTGTCCCCAGCTCTGCAGACAGTGAGCATTCATTCTTCCTCACCTCCTGGCAGCAGGGGAGTGCTGGAACAGTCCGGGAGATGGTGGGGGAGGGCGTTCTCCTGGAGGGCGGGGAGCAGCCTCTCCTCCCCTCATCCCAGCAGTAAGCGCCAGCCTCGGGGCCCATCTCACCCTGAGAGAGCCCAGCACCCAAACGCTTCATCTTACCCTCACCAGAGCTCCTGCGGCACCCATTTCGCACACGAAGAAAGACAAAAGTTGCAGCCAGTAAGTGGCTGAATTTAGGCTCAAATCCAGGTCTTTCTGATCCCAGGGCCTGAGAGCTACAACTCCGCTATTCCATCCTCTGTGTTTTCTTTTAAAAATGCCATCGCTGTACGGTTAAAGCCGTGCTGGGGTAAGAAGGCCACCGTGGGGGGAGCTGGTGGGGCAGTGTCGTTTTGAGGGCGGGAGGACCCTTCCTCACCTCCATGGCCCAACTCTTCCTCCTCCCTCAAAATCCAGCTCAAAGGACACTTCCTTCAAGAAGTCTTCCCTGCCGTGGGTACAACCTTCCCCCGGCCCCTGCAGGAGGGACAGACACACACACTCCCCTGTGCACCCCAACCCCTGGGCTGCCCTGATCGCAGCTCCAACCAAAGTGTGCGTGTGCGCATGTGTGTGTGCGCGTGTGTGTGGTGCGTGTGTGCGTGTGTGTGATCTCCTGGCAGACTGTGGCCAACATGAGGGCAGGCAGAGGAGATTTCCTGGTGCCTAGGATACATCAAGGCACAAACACCACTCGAAGGAATGAGTGAACGCACCGGGTCTCAGAGCAAGCTGCCCTGCAGACGGCGTCAGGGGGCCGTGGCTGTGGGCTGTGGGGGCTGATGCTGGCGCAGGGAGAGTCCGGGGTCCAAAGTCAGCCTGTCTTAGCAGGGCCCCTCTCAATCCAGCTGACACAAGGCCTTTGGAAGCCACGTGGACAATAACACGCCGTCACCCTGCTGCAGGTTGCCTATTTGACCCAGTGCCCAGAATGCCGCCCGGCGTGGGCATGTCGGCCACACCTGGCTCACCTCCAGCACAGCACGGTCCTGCCTCTTCCTGACTCGGGGTCCGTATGCTAAGCTGGCTGCCCGTCTCTGCGTCCTCACTGTGCCCGCCAGCCACAGGGATCGGGGTGGGGTGGGGCCGCTTCAGAATTGGGCAGCTCTGGCTGGAGTTCCTCCTGGGCTGGCAGGTGGGGGTGGGCCTGCCCCAGGGCCCTGCCACCCCACTGGGCACCCTCACTGGGCACCCCACAACCTTCCTCTCTCACTCCTCATCCTACAGCCTTGCTCACTGACCAGAGCACTTTCTCTTCTTACCTGGGGGAGAGATTTGGGTTCTTGTGCCAGCTCTGCCTTTGCCTAGCACGCAGCCTGGGCCTGTCACTGGGCCTCAGTTTCCCTCTCTGTGTTTCTTGGCTGTATGCAGGTGCTGCAGAGGCTGGTTCCTTGAGGCTGGGTGAGTCTGGGTTTTTGAGCTCTGTGCTCTTGGGGCCCGGCCCACAGGGCTGTGTGGGAACCCCCCAGAAGGGTCAGTTTCTGTGCCAGGAGGCGGGCCAGAGGGCCAGCCAGAGAACAGCGTGTTCCTTGCTGGTCCATGGGGCTCCCGTGGCAAGTTGACGTGAGAGAGGCCGCTGGCCCCTCTGCCAGACCTCAGGCCAACACGGAGCAGGCTGCGCTCCCCGATTCCAGCCCCTTCTCTGCCAGGCCGGGCTGGGCTGGGGTGCAGCCCACTTGCCCAGACTGACCTGGGCTCCGCGCTTCCCCTGGGGCCGTGACTGGCGCAGGGGCTCCAGCGGCTGGTGACAGCCTGAGGTGTTGACATCAGGGCGACTTGAACCCACCCAGGCTCTGAGGACGAGAGACTCTAGTCACTGGGGGCTGCTTTCCCAGAGAGGACGCCCCTGCCCCACCAGCCTGCCGCTTGCCCAGGCCTCGCTGGGCCCAAGAGTGGTCAGGCCCCCCGGACTCCATGCGGCTCAAGGGCTCCGGGCTGAGTGGAAGGGAGCCCTGGAGTGGGAGTGAGGGGTCAGGAGAGATTTGGGAGGAGACGTCTACGCAGACCTGAGGGGTGAGAGGGAACTGCTGAGATAAGGGGTGGCCTGAGAGAGGGTCCCAGGCTGAGGGAGAAGCAAGTGTCGCCAGGTGAGCCCCAGGGCCACCGATCAGCAGCGCCCCTATCCCATCCCTCACCACAGCCCACCAGGCCCTCCCAGTGGTCCCCAAGCCCCCAGCCTGGAGCAGCTCAATGTGGTGGGGCCTGAAGGCTGGTGACACTGGGCGCTGCCATCCCACTTGGAGCCTCGGGCTCCTCCCAGGAACAGCGGTGAGGTCCAGCCCTGCCAGACCTCGATGTTCCCAAACATCCCAGAGACAGGTTTGTGGGCGCTCAGCCAGGCACTCTGTGAGGCCAGAGCCGCCCTGTCACTGTCTGGGGAGCAAGGGCAGATCCTGCTCTCAGCACCAGCGCCCTGCTGCAGGGGTTGAACATTAACCCCTTGGGTGAGTGGCTCCAGCTAAACAAACACACGTTATCACGTGTCAACAGCAGCCGCGTCCCAGCCCAGAGCAGCCCAGAGCAGCCCTGCCTGGCACTGCCCGCCGTGGCCAGCACGGGGGTGCTTAGGCTGACAGCACAGCAGGTATTGCCCTGGGCTCAGCCCCTGTCCACCTCTGCCTCCTATGCACTGTGTGACCCCAGGCAAGTCACCGTCCCCGCCTCTGCACAGGGAGAAGCCTGGCCCCCTCTGCTCTGGCCTCCTGAATGGCTGGGCCGCAGTGGGGACTGGGCGCCAGGGGTGGGGGCGGTGCACTTGGGCTGGGTCTGGATCTGATCAGTTGAAGCCAGAGAAAAAGTACAGGCTTTGCAATTAGATTCAAGGAAATAACAAAAGCAACTAACAGTTGCTGAACACTCAGCACAAACCAGACGCAGGGCATCTTTTTGTTGTTTTATTTAATCTTCAATGAGGTGGGCATTACTATCATCTTCATTTCGCAGAGCAGGAAACAAAGGCACAATTAGGTAGAGCTGCTAAATTGGGGAGTGGTAGGGACGGGATTTGTCCCTGAGGCCACTATGTGCCTACCTGGGCCACTGAGGGTTGCAGGCCAGGCCCCACCTATCATCCTCCTGCAATCCTTCTGGATTGGCCATGGCGAACTTCTCGCCATTCTTCCCAGAAGACACCCTGCCCTTCCTTATCTCCAGGACTTTGCACATGGCCACTGCCCCTCTGCCCTTTGGGTTTATGAACTCCTATTCATCCCTCAGGACCCTTTTGGGTTTATGAACTCCTATTCATCCCTCAGGACTCTTCTTCTTCTTTTTTTTTGAGACAGAATCTCGCTCTGTTGTCTGGGCTAGAGTGCCATGGTGTCAGCAACCTCAAACTCCTGGGCTCAAGCGATCCTCCTGCCTCAGCCTCCTGAGTAGCTGGGACTACAGGCATGCGCCACCATGCCCGGCTAATTTTTTCTAAATAGTTTTAGTTGGCCAATTAATTTCTTTCTATTTTTAGTAGAGACAAGGTCTCGCTCTTGCTCAGGCTGGTTTCGAACTCCTGACCTCGAGCGATCCTCCCACCTCGGCCTCCCAGAGTGCTAGGATTACAGGCGTGAGCCACCGCGCCTGGCCCTCAGGACCCTTCTTAATCTCACCTTCTCCATGAAGCCTGCCTTGCTTGATCCCCAGCGGAAACAGGGCACTCTCCTTGGTACTCTTTCAGTACTTCTCAAATACACCTATCCAAGCAATTTTCACACGTTCTTGCTATTTGTGCATCTGTTTCCCTTGACGGAAAAGCTGGGTTTAAAATCCCCCCTGTGGCTCCTGTGCCTTCCCAGCGCCTCTTTACACTCAAATAGGGAAGGCCGTGAAGGGAACAGGTGAACCCAGAGAGACTCCTAAGGAAGCAGGAGAGAGAGGAACAGGGATGGAGCGGCATCTTCAGGTGAGCAGAGGACGCACAGTGTGGCTGACGAAGGCATCAGCCAGAGGAGGAAAGAACTAGAATACTTTTGTGTTCTGAGGCTGGGCTGGAGAAGGTTGTGATCCAGGCAATTTGAGCAGGTGTCAGCTGGAGAGGGCAGAGGTCAGAGGCGGAGCAGAGGCCCAGTAGGTGTCCGGGGTGCCACACACAGACTGTTGAGGTGGGACGTGGGTACCAGCTGACACTAATTGTTGACTTGGGTGCCAGGCACAGAGGGCTTCCTGGGCACTCGCTCACTTAACAAGCCTGACGTTAAGTGCTGTTACTCCCCCTGCTTCCCAAGTGAGAGAACCAGAGAACAGAGACTCAGGGAAGGGCGGAGCCTCACTCCACGCCAGGGGCACTGCCCGACCCCACGTCCTCATCATGCCCGGCCCTGGGCAGCCAGCTCTGGGCCACTTGGAGGCTGCAGAGGCTTAGCTTCCCCAGCTCACCTCTTACCCCCAGAAGAAAAATGTGGCTTGACTGGCAAGAGGAGAAAATAAAAATAGCAGCTTTGTTTATAGGAGAGTCACCTAGGAGAAGGGCCTTCTCCAACCTACCATAGGCTGGGAGAAAAGTTAAGTCCCACACTCCCGTCAACTCCCGGCCTGTAGCTGCCGGTCACTTCCAATCAGTGTCCAATTCCCCGTCCCCACGGGGGCTGGAGTGACGAAATCAAAACTCCTCGACCAGCAGCCCAGGGAGCAGCAAGCACCCATGAATAGTGGCAAAAGCATAACTTGCTTAACAGATGTGCTTCTGAGATGAAAATCAACTCTGTAAATAGAACCCTGCTTCCCACTCACATAATCACAGCTTCCAAAATCTGTCCCATGAGAGAAAACACTTGTCTCGAGGGGAACCACAGTTGTATTTTAGAGGATAACACCAGGAACCTTCTCCTGATCAAACACGGTTGTTCCTTTGCCCTGGGGTTCCACTTGTGTCAAGTGACTATTTTTTTTTTTTTTTTTTTTTGAGACAGAGTCTCACTCTGTTGCCCAGGCTAGAGTGCCGTGGCGTCAGCCTAGCTCACAGCAACCTGGAACTCCTGGGCTCAAGCGATCTTCCTGCCTCAGCTTCCCGAGTAGCTGGGACTACCCACATGTGCCACCATGCCCGGCTAATTTTATATATATACATATATATATATATAGTTGTCCAGCTAATTTCTTTCTATTTTTAGTAGAGACAGGGTCTCCCTCTTGCTCAGGCTGGTCTCAAACTCCTGAGCTCAAACGATCCGCCAGCCTTGGCCTCCCAGAGTGCTAGGATTACAGGCCTGAGCCACCGCGCCTGGCCGTCAAGTGACTATTAAAATCACCGAGACCAGCAGCTTGCCTGGCTGGAGGAAACCCTGTACCTCTGCAGTCTCCGGGCAGGCTCGAGTTTGATTCACTCTTTCAGATAAGGAGGGGCCCGCACCCTTCAGGGGCCCAGGGGCCAGGCAAACACCCCGCACTGAGGGCAGTGGCACTGCTCCCACTTTTCAAGCTCCCTGAGCATATTTGACTAATGGGTGTGGGTCACCCCACTTATCCGCACCATAACCTTTAGACAAACTTCTGGCCCCACATAACCTCATGGAAGTGGGTAAAAAGCAGTGATTCCTATTGTTACCCATGCTGGCCTCAGACTCCTGGGCTCAAGCCTCCCTCCTGGTCCCTCAGAGCTGTGACCACCTCCTTTGTGCACTAAAAACATATTTACCAAGGTGTCCACCACCTCGACTAGGGTATCTGCCCTGCTTGTCTCCCCACGGCCCCTTCCCGTCTGGCTGCCTGTCTGGGGAGTGGCACCCCGCAGCCACGCTTACTTGGCTCCCAGGTCCCTGGATCCTGGTCCCCCGTGCTCACTGCAAGTGCACCGGAGGCCGTCTGCGAAGCTGCCGTCATCTTAGGTGACCAACAGCAATGTTCTCATTGCCAGGAACATTCTCCCCCATCTGGGACTTTGTCATCGCCAGAAAATGCAGCCCCTCCAATGCTCTGAGAGCCCACCCTCGGCCCTGGCCTTCTGCCTGTCCCCCCATTTGTTCTTCTGCTCACTGGTTGGCTGTCCTTGGCCTTGCAGTCTCCAGGCTTTCTACACCTCCACCTTCACCCAGCCAGTGGCCCACTCAGCCCACAGACTCACCTTCTCTTCCCTGTGTGCATGCACAGCCCTTCATCCAACTGCTCTCCCGCCAACCCAAACACTGTGCCCCCCAGCCTGCCATCCCCTATGGCACCCACCTGGCTAAAGGCCGTGGCCAAGAGGCTCACACGTGCAGAAAAGTGCTGCCACCAGCCTGGGCTCTCTCGGTGTCCAGGACACTGACGGTACCTAGGTGACGGGCAGATATTTCTTGAATGAATCATACCAGGTTTCTGCAGCCGGCTCGCTTTCCCAGCCTCAGTTTCACGTCTCTCTCACGCTCCTCAAGCCTCAGCGCCTCGTTCCAGGCGCGCCTGCTTCACAGACAAGGAATCCTCACGGGACTGGCTTCCCCGCCCCAGCATGTAGCCCTCTCCTCCTCCGGGAAGGAAGACATGTCTGCATTCTGAAGACCACCCTCACTCCCACCCCTGAGTGACTCCTTCACGTCCTCAGACCACATGTCCTCTGTGGAAGCTTCAAAACTTGCTTGTCTCTTATCAGTGAGACCCCTCCTGTCCTGGCTGCCATCCTCCCTCACTCCCCCAAGTGCTCCCCAAGCGGTGCTCTCCGAGGTCACAGAGGACCAGTGGCCTTAGAGTAGCATTCCCTATGGCCCTCCGTGCCTCAGCGAGGGCAGGCCCAGGGGCTGTCCTCAGCCCTCTTTCCCTAGGTTCTCTCACTGCTATGGTCTGAGTTTGTCCCTGAAGTCCATGTTGGAAATTTAACTGTCTTGAGAGGCGGGGACTTTGTGGGGGGATGAGGTCATGAGCCTCTGCCCTCACGAGTGGACCAATGCTGTCATCGTGGGCGTTACTTATAAAAGTCAGGCTCCCTGCCCCTTTCTCCACCTGGGATGCCTTCCATCGTGGGATGGTGCACAACCAAAGCCCTCGCCGGAAGCGGCCCCTCGATGTTGGATTTCCCAGTCTCCGGAGCCATGAGCCAAATAAGCTGCTATTGTTTATAAATTGTCATCTGTGGTGTTCTGTCACAGCAGCACAAAACGGACTAAGACATCCTCTCCCAGGGCTTTAATTTCACCCCACACTGAAGACTCAAATCTTGCCCCCTCAACACCAAGTACATATGTGCCCCCAAAATCCTAAAAAGTGCAACGTTACTCCAGCCACCCCGGCCCCGGCCAAGCTCCGCTTCCCCTTAGGGGAGCACTCCACAGGGTGGGCTGCCCCTCAAAGATGAAAGTCGCTGCCTACTTACCAGAAAAACTTACAAATCTGACAAGGAGAACGTAGGATCTGCTAACAGATTTGACTTTTTCAGAACATTTTAAAAAAGCCACGAGCTTGCAATCTGTCCGCCCTCTGGACTAGCAGCTTTTCGTTTCCATGAGTATTTGTAGGCTTAGTGCCCTGGGAGAATATGAGCAGCAGAGAGGTGCGGAGGCAGCGTAATCGGGAGACCCCCCTCCTTATCCTGGCCATTCACACACCCTGCCCCTTCCCACCAATCCTGGGGCTCCTTGAAAGAATCAAAATTCACTTTCCTCCAGGTTCCCTCACTAGTAAACATAAGCAATGCTCATGTGCTCCAGGACATCAGGAAGGGAGAAGACAACTGGAGACCTTCTTACCTTCTCTTGAGTGTGAGGGCCACGCTTGCCGTAAGGGGCTACAAAAATAGCCCCGAGGCTGGCAGCTCGTTCACACATTGCTCTAAGTGCCACTCTGCAGCCGAGTACACAGTGGTGTGCAGGTCAGGGACAGAAAGGTGGCATTTGAGAAATAAGTCATACAAGGGCTCCAGGCAAGCTAGCTACCATTAACCATTAGAAAGGAGTAGAGAAAACCCGAGACGCTGTATTAGATGCCTAAGTACTTAGCAGGCATGCCGTGTTCTAGCCTTTTCCATACTTGGAACCCAAGTTTGGTCAGACATTTCAATTACGAAAAGTCAATGCTTTGCCTGGTCTGTACTATTCAACCAGATGATCCTCAAGAGTGAATGCAAGGTTAGGTATGGTGACTCATACCTGTAATCCTAGCAATCTGGGAGGCTGAGGTAGGAGGATCACTTGAGGTCAGGAATTTGAGACCAGCCTGAGCAAAACCCTGTCTCTACTAAAAATAGAAAAATCAGCCATTGTGGTGGCACATGCCTGTAGCCCTAGCTACTTGGGAGGAGAATAGCTTAAGCCCAGTAGTGTGAGGCTGCAGTGAGCTATGATCACGACACTGCACTCTATCCTGGGCAACAGAGTGAAACTGTCTCAAAAAACAAAACAAAAAAGTGGGTGCAGTTCAGCCTGAAACTTAACTGGTGACAGGACCCAGTGTCCACACTGACTTCTGAGACATGTGCTAGGTGCTAGAAAAGATTTGGAGATTAAGCAGCTTGCTCAGGGCTACTCAGACGTTGCAGAGCTGGGCAAATTCGTTTCCTGATCCCTACACCAGTTGTACTTCCTTCCTTCCAACTAGGTTTTGCAACAGTAAATGGCAGAAAGAAGGACCCATGCCAATTCTGGATATGTTAGTTTTGTCCAACACACCGAGGGGGGAAAACCAGTAACTAGAAACCATTAATAAATGGATCGTGGAAGCATGCAAATGTTGCTTTGTTCCATTTGAGGGCAAATATTTCTTGAGTTCAAAGGGCTAGGAGGGCATGTAACTTAAAAAGGAGTCTCCCTGCAGAGAGAAGGAGTGGCACCGGAAACTAGACCAGGGACTAGAGAACTGAACACTCACAGATGCTGAAAAGCTTCAGAAACTTTCTGACTTTGCATTTTACATGAAAACTTCTTGAAGTCACCATTTTTGATTTTTCCTTTTCAGATACAGTGAACACCGGCCAAACTGTTTTAATTTCTGAATTTATTAAAATGATTAACCTCAATACTGCAAGTGCATGTACAAAATATTTGTAAAAAATGTTTTTAATGAAACGTTAAAGAACTTACCTCAAATGCTGAAAAAGTCCTTTCATTCTTTCAGTACAAGGAATACATTGTATCTCAAAAGTATTACAACTCAGCAAAACAATTTAAAACAGTAATTTGAAAAATGATTGAAAATTGAATACATATATTTCTATGATCATTTCCTAATTCTTACAATGCCAAAATCTTAACGAATCATTGCATAAGCTCAAGCTAAAAGTTTTATTGAATGCAACCTCTTCCAAACTGGTCAACAGTGTGTGGATTTCACCATTCCGCACAGTGAAGTTCTACAGCAGATCTAGAACAGTTCGGAGGCCCCTACCTTTAAAAACGGAAATTAGGTTTCCCTAGAAGGCATCAACAGTGGCTGCTGAGTGCTTGTGCATACCAACTCCTGAGAGGCAGTGATTCGTTACCAAATGTCACTGCTCTGAGACCCATGGGAAGGTCAGCCTCAAAAGATGAGGCCACAATAAAATTAAAATATAAATAAGTTACTAAAATTAAGCTTAAAAATGAAAAATGGGAAATGTATTGTTACTTTTTCCTTAAGATTGAAATTCCTGAAATGGCTATTGTTGGCATTCAAATAAAGTGTTAGTCTCTGAAACTCTTCAAAACACCCCAATCTAAGGTGGGAAAACAAGAGGCGCCCCACTGCCCTCCAGCACTCTCCAGACAGGGGTATCACGTTCCTCCTACACCAGGGAGCCCAGGAGGACTGGCTGTGGGCTGCCAAGTGCTCCAGGTGCCTGGGGACAGGTGCCCCTGAGGCCAGGGGCTGCCCTACCTCATGGGGTGACGACCAACCGACCTCCAGATGTGGCAGAAGGGGGTGTGGCTGGAAGGAAGGCTACTATGTGCTTCCAAATTAATACCTGAGGAATTAGACTGCACCATAACAAACAAGGATAAGACCATGTAAGACCACGGAAGTAATTCCTTAGAGAACATAGGCAAAAACAATCTAAACTTTAAATGAATCTTATTAATTTCTATTTGGAACCTATGGAGAAGAGGTTTAAGGAGCTTAATTGAAATAATGTCCCTCAAACCTGGAAACTGGTAGGAATCAATTAGGAATAACAGTGAGCGCTGAGGTTCTCTCCATTGGACTTCTCATTACCTGCAGATTCCTTTTAGTATTTTAAGACCTGGGCAACTTTTCTATAGATACTATACAAATCCCCTAAATGGATTTTACTTAGGAACACTGTATCTGAAAGTACACGTACACATTTCTCAGAAATAGAGACCCACTGGTGTCAAACACCTGTTACAGATTTATATTCCCAAATCCTTCACCCAGTGATTTGTAAAGTAATCCAGAGACATGAAAAGAGCCTGGTATTGAACATAAAGTCGTAATCAAAAATTTTCTCATTAAGTTACTTAAAATTAATTTCTCTTCTCAAAGTGCTTCAAAAAACAAATTTGACTTCTCTTTTTGTTTAACTGAAAATACAGTCAAAAAATCTTTGATATTTTCACAATAAACTAACATAAGCCAAGAACTCCCACTGATGCAGTGCTTAAAACTATATATTTATAATTTCCTATTTTATTGGCATGAATATTTCTAAACTTAAAAACCTTCCTGGTAAGTTCTTTTAATTTCTTATGACAAAAATTTCTCACAACACACAAATATTTACAACATATACATTGTTTTCAGTTGTTTACACTGAATTTCAAAGACAAACATTTTTATAGGTTACCACAGAACAAAAGCTGTGACTCATGTTTTTATTTCATAAACTATTATAAGTTAAAGTGAATAGATTTTTTTTTAATATTCCTTGTAGCATTTTACAAGTGCAACAGAAAACTCGAAGACCCAAATTAAGATAGCTGTAGTTCATTAAACGTTGCCTGTTGTCATCACATTGTTCACAGCAAATTTTGAAAAAATAAGCACCAATCATTCTTGCAAAGAACAATTTTATCTAAAAGGATTGAAAAGAGTTAAATACAAGGTCTTTAATTTACATGACGAGCAATAAATACGCCGTATCGAAACTCATCCTGCACACTGCTACCTTTGTACATATAATGTACTGAAAAGTGAGCTGTCACGCGTGTAAATGTATTTTTTTTTCAAGAAACCAATTTGACTCCCAACCAATGGTTTGCCATATTAACACAGGCCACAAACAGTACACCTGGGCCAGCAAACAGTGTGAAACTGACAAACTCCAAGGAGGGGAAACACCTAGCAAATAAATCAGAAAGCCAAAGATCGTTGCTGGTGATATTAGCATACTAGAAAATCTTAATATGCTGCTACTATGATTTGTTTTATTGTTTAGACATATATTAAAGAGCCAACTGATGCTCTTGAAGTTAAAAAAAAGTGTGTAGCCACATTATTGTTTTCAACGTCCTGTGTGGAAAGTTGCTATCACTGTACAATTTTGCTTGAGCCTTTATTTTACAACAGGGCTTTACCTCTAACTCAGAATTGCACGTAAGAAGGCTATTTAAAAAGTACGATAAAAATTTGCACAAATCAGACTTAAGAAGAGTCAGTATGCTGTACACTTTCTACAATATTATGCTGATAAGTGAAGAGACAATAGAAGTGCTGCCACTAAAATGTTTCAGTTGAGGAATAATTGACTGGAATTTTTTATTTCTTTAAAGTAGTTATCCCAGGTCAAATTAAGACCAAGAGCTTATGCATTAAGCCTTAAAGACTGATCTTCTCTTCTTCTTGAAGAAATGTCAATATCTATAGAGTCTTTTCCAACTATTAGCCTCAGTCGCTTAGCTGGAGGAAGAGGAATAAAATCATCTTCAAAGTCATCATCATAGTCATCTTCCTCTTCACCTCCCTCAGAAGACGAGGAATCATCTGTACTTTCTTCCTCATACTGACTATACTCATCCACCTCCATTCCAGACTCCAGGAGAGAAAGAGGATCGCTGCAGCACACCCCATTTTCATGAAGCCCATCCACATAAGACCCCCTACTTTCCTCATCCCGTTTTAGCTGGATTTTTAATTTTGTAGAACTACTGCCTGATCCTGAGTTAAATCCATTATTAAGCTTTGCTACGTAGAGATTGTTATCATTTTCATGGTCTTTACTTAACTTGATGCTTATTTTTGAAGAATTCATTCCATCACTCTCTTGGTCATTTGTCTTGCTGCTGCTGTCGTGACGCCTCCGAAGAGTCAATTTGGGAATCCCAGAGTTATTTTCTAGGATCAGCTGTGCATCATACCTTGTAATGCGCCTCTTCTTTTTACTCTTTGCAGTTCTAAAGCCCTCTTTTGTTTTGAAGCTATCTGATGTAACCACCGCACAGCCGACCGACGAAGGTGCACAGTCTGCATAGCTCACAGGCACACCTGTTGTGCCGCTGTGCTCGCCCTGGGCAGGATGGGGCCCCAGCAGATCTGGCACTGCATCGTCTTCCCCCGGAGAATCATGCATCAGAGTGGATTCCTCTATTTTTGCAAACTGTTTCACAAGTAGTTTTCCTTGTCGTGACTTCTTTTTGGACACGCCAGTGTCACTTTTGTGACACTTTGTCTCTCCCTTTTGTGCAGTCTCATGAGCCAGTTCTTCTTCCTGCACCGCAGGAGCTGATTGCTCCCCGCTGTCTGGGCAAGATTCTGTCACACAGTTTTTATAGCCATCCAACGTATTTGGTTCAAGCTTGATGTCAGAGGCCTCCTGCAGACTCGTTCTTGTCCTCACTGACCGCCGGGTTATGTAGGTGCAGGGTGAGCCCTCCCCCTGCGAATGAGCACCTCGTACAGGATTCTGTCTGTGTTCTCGTGCTGCGTGCCTGGTCAAGCACCCGCTAGCAACTACAGCTTGGGCTGGTCCCTCTGGCTCCTTATCTTTTTTAATGGGCAAATTTTTATACAGAACTACTTTAGGCTCTTTAAGTACTAAATTTCCCACTTCGAGTTTTCTTGAAGCATTCTTTTGCTCCAGCCGCTTGCAATGATTTCTTAATTTTATCTTTGAGAGTAAAGGCTTTGCAGGCTTTTTCAGTTTCTTTGGTACCCTGGAATTATTTATGTGAGTTAGCTTGGATGAGGTAGAGCTGGAAGAGGCGGGAATTCTCGACACAGACTGCCTTGTTAACGTTCTGCTCTTGTTCTTTTTCACACCAACGGAAGATTTTCGGTTAGAAGCTGTAAGGTTTAAAAAAAAAAAAAAAAAAGGTGAAAAACAGCCTTGGCAACACAGCACAGTTCAACAAAAGAATGCCCCAAACCAGACTACTAGCTACAGTATGTTTGTTTAGATTACACAGACGTAGAAGACAGACACTAGTTCAGATTTTGCCGGTACACACACATTCCCTATACAGCTTTTCTTTGAAGTTCTAATTTATGGGCATCTATTCATTTTTGAGGTAAGTTAGAAGCTTTTAGCACAGCAGGGACCTAGATTTCACTCTAAGCTTCTCCTTCATCTGTCCTGATGCTGGTCTGAATGAAGGCCTTTTTCTCTTGATTTAGTATTTTCCCACACAGACGATTTGAAGAAAAGCTAAGTAAAAATCATGGTTTTCTTTTCTTTCACAAACTCTTCTTAAAATTGTCATTTTAAATATGTTTCTAAAACCCATTAACCCGAAGTAAGTACAGTACTTGGCCAGTAATACAGAACAGAAATATATTACTAATAAGCTCTAAGAAACAAATTCTATTACAATGGTTTCAAACAAGAAAAATAGATCCTAAGGTCTGTATTTTGTTACTCCAGAAAGTACAGTCACTACCCAAAAGAACTGATTGCCCTAAGTCGTTCCCTTCACCTCTGTGAGGACCAGGAGGCGAACTGACTCGGGCCCATGCCTTCGGAGACTGCCTGATGCCGACAGTCAAACTGAAAGAGAGCAGCATCACACTGCTAGAATGACACGCTTTGGGACAAAGGGCATGCTACTTCTTTCCTCCAGGACAAGGATACAGAAAGGTCGAAATGATCCTAGTGGTAACAATAACCTGAGAACTAACGTAACAGCTGAATGGCTTCTCAAAGGCTTTACGTGCGACTCAAGCGTAAGCTGCTATTGCAGTGAGTCTCTGGCCTTGCCAGTGACTTTCTGCTATTTTTTCCTCTACATTTACATTCTGGACTATTATTTATACTTTTACGCAAGTCAATTTCTCAATGACTTAGTTCCCGCATCCCCCACTTTAGAAACCTCTTCCTGATCAAAACATCCTTTAAAGATGTTCCCTTCACTAGGGAAGCTGAAATGACCAAATTAACTTTTACCACCTCTCACCAGAAAACAGGAAGAACGAGAACAAGGAATATGGGTAAGCCCAGCACACTGCTGGCCCAGAGGGAGGATCAGGATCCTGCAGACAAAGTTTCTGTCGCTTCCAACATGCCTGAGGGTTGCCAGGGTAACTGCTATTCCTTCTGCCTGGCTAAGCAAGTAAGTTACCATTAGTTTTTATTGAGAGAGGAGCAAGAATGCATAACAAGCATTCCAAAAATATCAAACCACCAAGAATAGAAGGCTCTGTACTCAGAGATTGGATCATCAATGGCTTCAGGTACCTAAACTACCAGAATTCACAGCAAGGAGCTCCAATGATTGAACATGTGGGCTGCTAACAAGGGGGCAACTTATTTTAGAGGAGTAGTGAAGTTTGAATACTACCCAGTTTGAGAATGAGTGATTTATTATGAACTGGAATTATACAAAACTACTTGGTAGAAAATATTTTAAAAAATAAGGATGTTTAGGGGAATTCTTTTGTTAAAGGACTTCTTTATGCTAACAGGGCTTGCCTACAAGGTGGACTGAGTAGATGCACTGTTAATATAAATGGACACCAGTGTTTTGCTTGTTTCCAGGCAAAACCTAGGACACCACTGCAGTTGTCTGGCTGCCATCTGCTTGGCTTTCCCAAGTGTGGCCATGACGAGCCTTCGCTCACCCTGTGCTTCTTCAAGGACTGATGTATGAGCAAGCTTAGTGGTTCTCAATCTTATTCTTCCTCTTTCCATGCCATTCTTAGTACATACCCGCAATCACCCCCGCTCAGTGATCACGTGTCATGTTCTCCACTGCAATTCCCTGCAGCCAGGATCCAGCCTGCCCCTCCAAGACAGCATCTGCCAAACCTCGTTATAAAATCCAATGAACACTTCTCAACCCTTCCTTTCTCCCAATGTGACACTGATAACCATTTTCTCTTGAGAAGTCCTCTCTTCCTTAGGCTGCCAAGGAGCACACTCCCCTGGGCTCCTTCCCCCATCCCTAGCACTCCTCCTCCATCTGCCCCTAGGCTATCATTCCTCAGGCCCCACAGCCAATTACCACTTATGTGCTGACAATTCCCTAACTCCTTTCTCTAGCCTCTCTCCTAAATTATAGATCCACATCACCAAATGCTGACTCAGGCTGCCCCTAAGCCCATGACAGTCAACATGCCTAGACTGAGCTCACTGTCAAGTCCCCTGGCAGCTTCCCCTTCCAAGATCACCATCTTAGGCAGTACCACCACCATCTGCCCAGCTGCCTGACCAGCAAACTAGAGATCATCCTTCACTCTCACTTTCCTTAACTGCCTCATCCAATCACCACATCCTATGGAGTCCACCCCTGCAATGTCACTGCAACTCATCTACCCTTCCCTGTCCCAAACGCCACGGTCTCCTGCCTGACCTATGTCTGCTTGCTCTCTCTCCCAACAATCTGTTATCTACCATGAAGCCAGAAGGATTTTCCCAGGATATCATGTCACTTCCGGGCTTTAAACCTGTCAGAGTACCCTAATGCCTTAAGAATAAAGTCAAAAATTTAAAACTCTGGTCACATCTCTCCTTCCCACCCTACAAGTCAACTTTTACCCCAGTCCTCCACTTGACCATTATCATTGTGTGAAAGTCCCTCTGCTCTGAACATGCCTCACTTGGGCAACTTCTCATCCCCCTTCAAGACTCAGCTTAAGCCACACCTCTTTTAGGGACCCTTTTGTGGCTTTTTCTGTAAGACAGGGTGCCCTTCCTATGTGTTCTCACAGCACCCAAGACTCTCCTTACTTGGCACTTCTTGTTTTTATCCATTAGATGAAATCCCATTTTGTGGTGATTCTAAATCCAGGCTCTTTCCATCCCATCCCTACTTCCAAAACATTCACTGTTGGCAGTAGTATACCAAAGCTCTCTCATGTGTTTGTGTCTAACCTGAGCACAAAATGGACTGCATTTGATGCTGTGTATTACTTCAATAGTGATTTCACTTGTATGGCTGTGTATTTATCACTGTATTCTCCTTTTGTATGAAAAGCATTACTTCATCAAAAGCCCAGTCAAAAGGTATGCTCATCAAGTCAAAGGCCAAAAAAGACAGATAAACCAGGCAAGACAAATGTGAGCAATGTGACTAAGATGAGAGTCCAATAGAGTGCCAAGAGTCCTTTACTGCCCAAAGAAGGTGCTATGCTGTCCTTGGGGAGGGGGGAGGTTGAGAATTTCAGACAGTGAGGAGGAAGACTGTGGCTGCAATGACAAACCAAAGGTCAGTAATTTTTTAAAAGTCTATCAAGATACTAAGGATTATGCACAAGTGGAGACAAGATACGCCTGTGCTAACCCTTGCTTCAGCACTAATATACCTTATGTGATTATCTTCTCCTAGTGGCTGGGACAAATCCCAAATGCATAAACCTGGATGGTAATTTTAGATGGGGATACACATCCTTCTTAGCAATTACTGTATATACTAGGTGCTGTGCCAAATGGCCAAATTAGTATGACGTCAACCCTAACGAACACCCTTGAAGCACTATTAAACCCTGGTGAAAACCAAGCTCACGTGGATTAGCATGCCTAAGATTACCCATCTGGTATGTGGCAGGGATGGGACTTGAATTTAGGCCTGTGGCTCAAATCAAGATCCCTAGTTTTTAGGCCGGGCGCGGTGGCTAATGCCTGTAATCTTAGCACTCTGGGAGGCCGAGGCTGGCAGATCACTCTAGGTCAGGAGTTCGAAGCCAGCCTGAGCAAGAGCGAGACCCTGTCTCTACTTAAAATAGAAAGAAATTAATTGGCCAACTAAAAATGTATAGAAAAAACTAGCCAGGCATGGTGGCGCATGTCTGTAGTCCCAGCTACTTGGGAGGCTGAGGCAGAAGGATTGCTTGACCCCAGGAGTTTGAGGTTGCTGTGAGCTAGGCTGATGCCACAGCACTCTAGCCCAGGCAACACAGTGAGACTCTGCCTCAAAAAAAAAAAAAAAAGATCCCTAGTTTTTAATCACTGGTATGCTGCTTATAAGGTATACCACTGAATTACTATGGTGTCATAACTCACAGGAAAAAAACCCACTGCATGGCGATCACGGTCATTCCAGGGTGCCCTCAAAATCATAAGACAATGTGGCACCAAGGCTTACAAGCAGATATGAGAGCTGCAAAATGACACGAAAGCCTTCCTGAGTGCTTAGATCGCACGGAAAATGCACACTATCAATATGAACCAAGATAACACATGGGCCACAGGCAGTTTATCATCTCTAGAACTTGAGAATCCAGAAAACCCTTGATGGGACTTCACAGACCTCAGTCTCAAGGAGTTTACCAGGCCACAAGTAGCTTTCATCTAATGTGAAACGGTAGCCTTTCCAGGGGTACCTGGAAGAGGGCGCTGGAAAGAACTTTGAAGCAGGCTGTAGACTTAGCAGAAAAGTGTTCTGATTAGTCAGGTCAGTGATGGGCGAGATAGTGAGAAGTGGTGCCCCTGCCTCTTATGTCTAGGACAGATACTCCTTAGTTAAGATGAACTTCTCCTATTGGCTGAATCTTCTGGGGCTTGTCCTGACTTGTGGTACCTGCAGGAACTGTGTCCGCACCTTCCCACACTGCTCAAGAGCCTCTGGTCTCACATCCCCTATCACAGCACTAACAGAGGGGGCAGCCCAGTAAGCAAGGCACAAGAGACCTGAAAAACTAGAATACTCTAGTAATTGCATTATAATTCAGACCTGTGCACTGTATTTGTGAAAATGGATTGTTGTCTCCACTCCTGGATACTAAAGCAAACAAGCTACAGTTCTCAGACACCTTCCAAAAAAGCACATGCGTGGAAGGAAGAAATATTTTTTCTTCTAACTAGGCAGAAATCTTTATTTATACATGCTGTCCAAAGAAAGCCGTTCTTCTATCAGCTGCTAAATTATAAGTGAACTACAGCATAAAGATGAGCAACCACACAAATTAAAAGCGCTCAGCACCTATATACACAACATGCACCCACTGACCCTGGGAAAGGAGCTCTGCTAACTCTGGCTTTGCTACCAGCTGCAGTTTCCAAAAGCCTTTCTTTCAGAGGTAGAAGGATATGCTTGCGACACCAACACCAAAAGAAATATAGCCTAAGGGAATTACAAGAACTTGAGAAAATCCTCATGTGAATATAAGTCAATATACAATGGGTCTTAGAGGTGAGAGAGCCTCGGGGCTCCAGAACACTGAGCCATCTCTACCTACTCTGTCCATAACCTCAATGTTAGTTACACCAGCCCTCAGATTACTCCAGTCATGCTGCAGAGGTAATGTGAATAAAGCAAGCACCCCAATATAAGCAGTCACTGCAAAGTGCTGTATTTCTATGCTGCAATGCTGAGAACTACAGCCCAAAGGGATTATCTAGTCCCTCTAAATTTGAGAAAATGGCATTTCTAGTCTGCTCTGCATAGTTACTTGTGTGCTCATCTTACCCTGGAGCTAAGGCATGAACTCCCTGAGGGAGGAGCCTGAGTCTCAAACATCTTTGTATCTCTTCAAGAATTAGCAGGCTCCTAATAACGATTTGGTTTATTAATAAATATTTCCCAATATTATTTGGTTTAATATTTATTAATAAATAAATGGCTACATATCAGTAGATGCAACACCTTCCAAACATGATTTGGAGTTTGATCTTTTAAACTAAGCAGTGTACTAAGTTCAGCATCTACACACTAGTAATAAAGTCAATGCACAAAAGCACAAAACACCCCCATGTACATCACAGAGCCATTCGATGTGGGTAGCTTTGTGGTCACTTCCATGTATAGACGGCAGCACGAACCTAAGCGTGTGTGTTATTTTTATTTTTTAAAGAGATGAGGTTTCACCATGTTGCCCAAGCTGGTATTAAACTCCTAGGCTCAGGTGATCCTCCTGCCTCAGCCTCCCAAGTAGCTGGATTACAGGTGCATGCCATCATGCCTGGCTTTTAAGTGTTTTCATGTATGCATTTATAAAATGGGCTTCACAAGTCTCCAGTTTCACCAAGGAACCAGACTCAGAAAACAAATGTTCATTACACTGCATTTATTATTAGAATCAACAGTCAACAGTGAATGATTGACTAATGCTTCTTTTTTTGTTCACTTTGAACATTAACTAAAAAGACTGGAATAGGACTAGAGTACTGCTTTTCCACTACAGAGGTTACACCTGGCCTCTGATTCCCAGCAGCAGGTAGATTCAGGAATTCACGGCAGTGACAGTCACCATCATGGGAGACACCATCCCTTTTCTTCAGGATTTTCTGTAGGGGAAGGGAGCACCCAGTGTTGGGCTGAGAACATCTGAAAGTAGGGAGAAGAGCCTAAAATAATCAGTATCTCAGAGGGCTCTGGCTTCCTAAGAGGTAAGAAGTCTTACTAGATGTTTAAAGTGCCAACACAGGCATACTTTGGGAATCACCAAGTGAGACTTTACAACTTCTGCCTCTCTCAGAGACAAGTCAGACTGAAGAGTCTACTGCTTTAGTGGCAACTACAGAAAACTGCTGTTACCCAGAAAAACAGTAGCAATTAGAATGGGTCCAGTACTTGAAAGCTCCCCAAACATGATGTTTTCCTTTGCCCATTTAGATTTTCTTCTCTTTATTTTCTGTTTATTCTTCATTTTCCTTTTCCAGTTTCCATTAGATCTTGCCCCCACAAACAACTGGTATCTCCAAGCTTGGCTTTTTTCTCCTTTTCATCTCTCTTCCTACTTTTTGTAGTAAGCTAATATACAACATGTCATAATATAGCAACATTCAAAATGCTCTATCACAATTCTGAGTCTGGTAACTGGTGGTTTGGTGAATTGGGTTAGTTCATTTTTCAAAAGGTAGCCAAGTGTAGAAAGGTGGAAGCCTTGAGGCCAGACGCTATGAATTCCCTAAGTCCATCATCTTTTCCAAATAGGCCGGCTAGACACTGGAACATGTATAAGCCTATATGATTCTACACAGTTCTTTGTCTTCTTGTAGGGCCTAACAATATCATTACAGTGTCACTAACACCTTGAAAATGATTTTCTCAAACATATGATGACCCTGGAACGTATGAAGAACTCAATATCCAGTTACTAATAAGCATTCAAGAAAAACAGTCTGGAGTATGATATTGAATTTGGAGGTGGGATACAGAGTGTGCCTTAGTACTCAAATCATTTCGAGAACCTTACAGTGCTGCCAATGCTCATAGGTCCCGGTTTCTCTCAATATTTAAAAGTTTTTTAAAACTATTGAAGCACACTTTAGAAAGCACATAGTGTGAAAATACTTAAAGATATGCTTATCAAATCTCCCTTACTTACTTGCATTGTTTTTTTCCTGAGTTGTATCTGCATCAGTGTTAGAGCTGACAGATTGACTGTCTGAATTTTTGCTGCTGTCACCTAACTTTTTAAGCCTATTTAAACGTTTATCTGTTTCTCTGAGTCCATATTTGCTATTGATAACAGGAGCAGGCGCAGGCAGTCCCACTCTGGATTTAAAAGCACCAGTTCCCCGTCTGAAAGAGAAAATAGCACAGGTTAAACAAACAGAGCATACTTACTTACAATAAGCCTAACTGCTGAGGGCGCTTGGCCACATCAGGTCCACAGATGTGAACTAAGGAGGCCTCAAACACCACTGGCAACCTGCCAAGTCTAGATCCCTCAAAGGAAATTAAAAATGTATGTAATAAAAGTAACTTTAAAAACCCCATACTTGGCCAGGAGTGGTGGCTCAAGCCTGTAATCCTAGCACTTCGGGAGGCTGAGGCAGGATTGCTTGAGCCCAGGAGTTTGAGATTGATGTGAGCTAGGCTGACACCACGGCACTCTAGTCTGGGCAACAAGAGCAGGGAAAGGGAAACAAAAAATGCTTGGCACAATAGTTAGGTCTAAATCATAGCTTTAAAAAAATCCACGTTTGCCCTATTTAACACTAGTATTAAAAATTCAGAGAATTTCCATAAACTAAGAACTTAATGTTAGATACAAATTCTAATTGAAATTCTTTGTAAAAAGCTGATGCTATTATTAGTGCAAATCTGTCTTCTAGGGCAATAAAACCTGTTTAATTATCTTAAAGTTTCTGCAATAACATGAATGACCATAATTACATTAACAAAGTGTTCCTAAAGACATTTAAAGACTTGATTTTCACCACTGAATGATTTTTACCCTGCTTTATTTATATAGATCCTTCTGAAGTAAACGAGGGTACTTAATAAGAGGTTCTCTTAAACTTTTTAAATAAATCTAGCTTTGCAAACGTTTGCTTTATTCAGTATAAATTTCTATTTAGCTCTATTCAAAAAAGTAAATTGGGAATTAACAATCTTTAAAAATAAAGCATACATATTGCATTTAAAAAACAAGAAACATCTTTGGCCAAAATTGTCTTCACTGACTTGCTTTTTACCAGCCTAAGCTTTTCAACAAGAAGTCATACGATAGCAGCAGCTTCTGAATTTGTGACAAAATTGTGAATGTCCTGGATTATGAAAGCAATATTGCCATCCGTAAGGTCCCACATGATTTATATCTTTCAGAATTTGGATGAAAGGAAGAAAATTTTTCTCCCCTCAAGCAACGAGTGTGTTTCACCTTTGGCTAAGTAAGAGACAGCATATATAATCTTATTTTTCTCTCCCTACCCTTTACTCCTCCCTTAATGCTAAGAAGCAGAGACCTATATTTAATGCAGGAATTTTTGAAACATAAAGGTTAGCATTCTTATTCTGTTCACTTTCTTAGAATGGATTTAAAATTCTATTTTTATTAGTGCTCAATTCTTTTTCAAAAGCGGGCTAGAAATCACTATAAAATCTTCTAGGCAATCTTCACCAAGGCAGGCAACCAGTTACACTCTACCCTAAAATATATTTATAAAGTAAATACGTAAATCCCAAAGGCTATTTTCATTCTAGAGATTAAGAAAGAAATTATCTTCAGATACTCTGTGTCCTTTTATCATAACTTGTACATTTCTGGTTTATTTCTAGAAAGATGGGCCACACTTAAAGTACACTTAAATATAAAACAAATGAATAATTATTTTTGTAAATTAGAATTAAGTAAAACTCTGCCATTCACCTCCTTCTTTACTTCCCTTATTCCATCTTTTTTTTTTTTTTTGACACAGAGTCTCACTCTGTTGCCCGGGCTAGAGTGCCGTGCCGTGGCATCAGCTTAGCTCACAGCAACCTCAAACTCCTGGGCTCAAGCAATCCTCCTGCCTCAGCCTCCCAAGTAGCTGGGACTACAGGCATGTGCCACCATGCCTGGCTCATTTTTTCTATATATATCTTTAGTTGGCCAATTAATTTCTTTCTTTCTATTTATAGTAGAGACGGGGTCTCACTCTTGCTCAGGC
>CAUYRT010041739.1:0-24687 GCA_963574885.1 Lepilemur ruficaudatus
AAAGGTGTGGATCCTGCTTCAGTCTTCTACATGTGGCTATCCAGTTTTCCCAGCACCATTTATTGAATAAGGATTCTTTTCCCCAGTGTATGTTTTTGTTTGCTTTGTCAAAGATTAGATGGCTATATGAGGATGGTTTTATATCTGGATTCTCAGTTCTGTTCCACTGGTCAATGTCCCTATTCTTGTGCCAGTGCCAAGCTGATTTAATTACTACAGCCTGGTAGTATAATTTGAAATCTGGCAAACTGATACTTCCCATTTTGTTTTCATTGCCTAGAATTGCTTTTGCTATACGGGGTCTTCTCTTGTTCCATATGAAGCGTAAAATTATTTTTTCTATATCTGTGAAAAAATGATGTTGGTATTTTAATAGGGATTGCATTGACTCTGTAGATCACTTTGGGTAGTATAGACATTTTAGCAATGTTAATTCTGCTGACCCATGAGCATGGTATGGTTTTCCACCTGTTTACGTCCTCTGCTATTTCCTTCCTCATGTTTCATAGTTCTCTCTGTAGAGGTCTTTTATCTTTTTAGTTAAATATATTCCAAGGTACTTTATTTTCTTTGTTGCTATTGTGAAAGGTATTGAGTCTTTAATTTGGTTCTCAATTTGACTGTTGTTGGTGTATATGAATGCTCTTATTTGTGTGTATGGATTTTGTATCCTGAGACTTTACTAAATTCATTTATCAATTCCAGGAGTCTCGTGGCTGAATCCTTGGAGTTTTCTAGATATAATATCATACCATCTCAAAAAGTGAGAGTTTGATCTCTTCTTCCCCCAATTGGATGCCTTTAATTCCACTCTCTTGTCTGATTTCTACAGCCAGGACTTCCAGCACTATGTTGAATAGAAGTGGAGATAGTGGGCAACACTTGCTTTGTTCCAGTTCTAAGTGGGAATGCTTTCAATTTTTCCCCATTCAGTATGATGTTGGCTATGGGTCTGTCATATATGGCTTGTATCATTTTTAGGTAAGCCCCTTCTATGCCTATTTTTTTTAAGTGTTCTTATCATAAAATGGTGTTGAATTTTGTCAGATGCTTTTTCTGCATCTATTGAAAGGACCATATGGTCTTGTTTTTGCTTCTGTTTATGCGGTGAATTACATTTATAGATTTGCATATTTTGAACTATCCCTGCATCCTGGGGATGAAGCCCACTTGGTCATGATGGATTATTTTCTTGATAAGCACCTGAATTCAGTTAGCTAGGATTTTGTTGAGAGTTTTTGCATCTATATTCATAAGGGATATTGGTCTGTAGTTTTCTTTCCTTGTTGCGTCCTTTCCTGGTTTTGGGATCAAAGTGATGCTCGCTTCATAAAATGAATTGGGTGGGGTTCCATCCTTCTCAATGTTGTGGAATAATTTCTGCAGGATAGGCACCAGTTCTTCTTTGTAGATGTGGTAAAATTCGGGTGTGAAACCATCCGGTCTGGTACTTTTCTTTTTAGGAGGGTTTTTTTTATTGCTGTTTCAATTTCGGTACTTGATATTGGTCTGTTCAGGAATTCTATTTCTCCTGGTTGAGCCTAGGGAGGCTATTTCTAAATAGTTGTCCATTTCCTCCATATTTTCCAGTTTGTGCGCATAAAGGTTTTTGTAGTATTCATAGATTATATCTTGTATCTCTGTGGCATCAGTTGTAATATCTCCTTTTTTGTTCCTGATGGAGCTTATTAGAGATTTCTCTTTTCTGCTTTTAGTTAGTCTGGCCAAAGGTGTGTCAATTTTGTTTATTTTTTCGAAGAACCAACTTTTTGTTTTGTTAATCTTCTGTATAATTTTCCTGTTGTCAATTTCATTTAGTTCTGACTTGATCTTGTTAATTTCACTTCTTCTGCTGGGTTTGGGGTCAGTCTGTTCTTTTTCCAGCTCTTTGAGTCGTGGATATAGGCATTTATGGAAATGAAATTTCCTCTCAGGACTGCTTTAGCTGTGTCCCACAGATTTTGATAACTTGTGTCTCCTTTGTCATTAAGTTCAAAGAATTTTTTAATTTCCATCTTGATTTCCTCATTTATGAAGTAATCATTCAGCAGAAGGTTGTTTAATTTCCATGTTTTTGTGTAGAAATGAGAGTTTCTGTTATGGTTGATTTCTACATTTATTCCACCCCACAGTAATTTTTAATTAGACACTGATAACCTTTCATTCTTCTTTGAAAAATTGTCATGCAAGAAAGATTTTTTTAGCCATTCCTGGCATACCAATTATCAGTCATTAATCTATTAGATGGGCAAGCAGTTTCTCATTTAATCCTCAGGGGAAAAATAATGATAATTTGTAGCCCCATTTACAGTTTACACCAACTCTCATATAGACAAAATTATTTTCCCAAAGTCATGACCCCAGATGTGCCAGGCTCAAAAGTTTTACTTTTTAAATACTGTACTATGCTATACTATGCAAAAATTATTTTGTTCAATAGGAAATATTACCAGACAAAAGAATTTTAAAAAAGAAGGTAACTTTTTATAATTTTTTTCAGCATGTTTTCATGTGTAGGATTTGAAACTCAAAGGCTAGAGTGCCTAGCCACAGTGCCTCTGTGTCTAATTTGGTCTTCCTTGTGTTTTCTGTTAAGTTAATATAGAGATGATACATTTGGGTGCTAAAATGTTATCACAGGTTATTAGGAACAGACAATAAACATTTACTATCATTATTCCTGATATAAACTAAAAATATTTGATTTAATGCTAGTTCTTCAAATGCTGAATGCTGCCCATTTTAGCCATTTTGTTTTCCCTATGCTAGCTGGTTAGGAGAATTGTAAAAATAAAAAGAAAAATAATATGATGTAGAGCAAAAGTCTCACTGAAAGTGGGACCTACAAAAGACCAAAATTTCAAAGTGCATGGAAAATATATGAAAGTCCTCAAATAAAAGAAAAATAGCTTTTTCAGAGCAATATTCAAGAGGAGTTTAGTCTCATATGTGAGAGCCCACAGAATAGAAGACAACACCTGTGATGAATGAATCTTGCCTCATGTAGGACATCGTAAGTCAGAGAGTATGCTACACATCCACCCAGGTGCACATTGTGGATTGACAGAACTGGCGCTATGTTAGTTTATGGTCATATCGATCTGTTCATGATAATTGTTCTAAATTAACCCAGCTGTGACAACTCTTTGCAAGGGAATTTTCCAAATACATATATATTTTTCTAAGCAATATCTGAAAATCATCAAGTATTTTTAATTGTCAGTGCAATAAAAGGAAAAATTCTGTAATGCAGGCTCTAAAACTAAAGTATGCAATAATATCTTTAAATTTATATCATAGAAAATGTTCACTTGCCATTAGCTCTCAAATGAAAAGTCAAGTGACAGTAACTCTTTTATATTGAGTAGATACGAGTTTAGACTCTGTACACAAGACTGCCTGTGTTTGAATCTGTACCTCATCACTTAGTATATGGCCTCCATCTATCATTCCTTAAGGATGATGATAGCAAAACTATACAGATTGTAAGTTGGTAGTGAGAGTTAAATTACACTATGCATAAGAAGTGCATGATATTTAATAAATGCTAAACAAATGTTAGACATAATTCTTCAAAAATGTTAGATAATATTATTACTAATAGCGTTTTTCACTGTTAGTGATGCATTTTAATCCAAAGGAAATATTCTTAGTTTAAATGTGCATTGGTTTAAAGTTTACTAAAATAAAATTAGAGGTCTATAAGATTAAAATAATAACATAATTAAGATAAACATATCCATTGCATATGCGTACAATCTTTCTTTGGGTAGATGTGAACCTCTGTATTCTACTGAAACTTCAGCTAGAGAGACTCATTCCACTATCCTGGGTATTTTGGATGTTTCTGCACTCAGATTAATGTGCTACATAGTAGAAGCTGAAGACCCAAATTTTAATGATTAAATATAGATTCATGGAATTTATTATATCTCAACATGACTTTCAAAGGCATCTATTTAACTAGCCAAAGATTATATTATTAGTTATAACCAGAGCTAAGACTACAATGACATGTAACATGAGTCACTGTCGGTCTTTTTTTCCATCACCTGGCTAACCCTCATTTTCTATGCTTGTGTCATCATTCAGCAAATATTACTGACTTCCTATTGCATGATAGGCTCCATGCTATGTGCTGATGATACCACAGAAGACAAGATTAAGTCTGAACATTCAGAAAATTAGCAGTCAAGCTAACACATATCCTTGCCACTGTTTAAGTTTCTACATTATGTAACTTTTTTTTTTTTCTATTTCGAGAGATAGCAAGCTTTAAAAACACACCAATTTTCGGCTGGGCACGGTGGCTCACGCCTGTAATCCTAGCTCTGTGGGAGGCCGAGGTGTGTGGATTGCTCAAGGTCAGGAGTTTGAAACCACCCTGAGCAAGAGCAAGACCCCGTCTCTACTATAAATAGAAATAAATTAATTGGCCAACTAAAAGTATATATATATATATATAAAAATTAGCCTGGCATAGTGGCACATGCCTGTAGTCCCAGCTACTCGGGAGGCTGAGGCAGGAGGATCGCTTGAGCCCAGGAGCTTGAGGTTGCTGTGAGCTAGGCTGATGCCACGGCACTCACTCTAGCCTGGGCAACAGAGTGAGACTCTGTCTCAAAAAAAAAAAAAAGAAAGAAAGAAAAAAAAAACACACCAATTTTCTACTTTCTGCCAGGGGAAATATAGTTACAAGTAGCAGACATTTTGATGTAGAGTGACAGGCATAGTGAGACATTTGTGCCCATAGGAAAGAGCAAAATGTCCTTAAATTACAATTGAACATTTTGTAAATGGATTTTCCGGGGCAAACTCATCCAGATCAACTGCTTAATGGAGTTTATGCCACTTTCTCCTGAGATCCCTATTGTGGTACTACTAATCAGAGATATGACACTCAAAACGTCTGTGTAACCTGATTCCACATGACCCAATATCAGAGAGCTGAAGAAGATAATGGTGATCTCTCCTAAGACGTTTGCTTCTCTGAGTTCAATGTTATTAATATACCCTCCATTTGCAACACCAGATCCATTTTCCACTCTTCCCCACTATGCTTTGTCCCTTCAAAAATCTGATGAATATGAACCACTGTCTATATTAATGGGTTCTCTTGTTCTCTGATATCTGGTTAGTTTTAGTCAATTAGGAATCCATGCAAATGATTGGAAGCAAAGGAGCAATGAAGTAAGAGTATTTATTCCTCTGATTTCCTCCTTGCATGATTTTTGTAGTCTTGTTTCATCCCTCCAGATCATCACTTTTTATCTGACCATTCTCCCCACACAGCTCTCTCATTCTTCAGATTCCAATAACAGGTGGTAGCAGTTGCCCTCCTGTTTCCAAATCCAAGTTATTTCTTGTGGTTGCCCTATATGGTCCCATTCCTTTGTAACCATTCAATTATTAAATTCTCAAATTGTCATATTAGAATGTATAATCTGTTTACCATCAGGACCCTTCCTGATGCATTTCTTTCCATCATTTGCCCTGTGACACCATTTCAAGTCCCATCATGACCCAGATGTCTTCCTGTTCCCTAGTTACTATTTAATTTGCCGCTATTCCTCTTTTTTTTTTTAATCAGGGGAAAACTACAAAGCATTTACAGTACAATGTTTACAGTCACAATTTGTAGTGAGCTGATTTCCGAAAATATATTACCACTCTAGTTGACTTATCTTGTTACATTCAAAAACCTACTCTGTCAAAGTAGTCCAGAGAGTACACACATAGGGCTCCAACTGTATCTACGTACAACCAACACTCCATTTTAAGTGTACAATTAAATGATTTTCAGTGAATTTACCTTTTATACCTCAGTAGAGTAGAGACCTTTTAGAATATCTTCTCAGCCTCTGACCCTTCTCTGAAATCTGCCTCAGAAGGCCATGGCAGCCATGCTGTTACCATGTGACCCGAGAGACAAAGGTGACGAACACCTGGTCTGGTGGTTCTCACTTGCTAGGCCAATTCTCTGCTAGTTGTTTGCACTTAAGTCAGACCTGGAGCTGGGGTGTAGTCACCTCCCACCACGTCCACAGAGGAAAAGAGGAGCCAGTCTACCCAGATGGCATGGAGCAGATGTAAAGAAAATGAGACGGAAGAGACCAGCCACAGAGTGAGGAGTGTGTGTGTCCAGCATGGGCATGAGAAAGAGGAAGCCAGTGCCTCAGTTCTGGAAGGCTTCCTATGTATCGACTCCTGTCCGTGCGTGAGGCTTGACCACAGTGAGATCCGTTCATCCCCAGCTTGGCCGGTTAGAAGGTTTTTCTGACACTAATAGTTAAAAGGACACTAAGAAACACAGGCTTGTGGGTAATGGACACAGCCTTGGGAATGTGGAAACAAGCCTGGGAAAATAACCAGCGGGCCCTGTGTCTGTCTGAAGAGCTTTCTGTGTTTCCTTCTCCTGGTCCCTTTGGAGAAAACCCTTTAACCAGAAAAAGGGAGGTCGCTGCCAGGGGTCCTCCTCAAGGTCGGGAAGCAGGAAATTCTCCCTGCCGGAAACATAGAAAACCTTCGGTCCAGTGAGTCTTCCCATTTCACAATTGCATGAAATTACCAATAAAAAGTCTTCCTGCCATAAAACAGTGTGAACTTATCCGCTGCCTGAGCATATTTACAATCAACAGCTTTAGAGTATCAATTACATTCTCTGCACATTACTTCAGCCTCTCTTTTAAACAGCCACACTTTATGACTCTGTACGCTCAGAGGAACAACAGAAATTATCCTTTAATTAAACAGACCAACCCCATACCTTTCTCAAGCACTTGTGCACATTGATATGAACACGTGGCCATCAGAGAAAGGCCTCGTGGGGTTTGCGCTTGTTCCAATAAAAGTCATTTATTCTTTCCGTCGTTATCATTCCCAATAATAACAGTAATGACAACTTATGTGTCCATGGACTTTCTGGTAGCAAAGCATCTTCTCGATCAAGCTTCATAATTGTGCCGTGAGGTAGATGCGACTGAGATACTTCACTCTGTTTTATACTTACTCGTTTCAGCGGTGAATATCTTCCATATATAAAGAGCTTACGCTACGACGGGCACTGTGCCAAGGGTTTTCCAGGCGTTTTCTTGTTTCAGCCTGCCCAAGCCTGATGAAGTGGGTATTACTTGTCACATGCACAGATTAGAAAACTGGGGGTTAAGCAACTGGCCAGAGGTCACCAAGCGGGTTAGTGGGGGGTGGGTCAGGGCTCGAAGCCGAGCCCGAAGGACCCATTCTCTTAACCACGACGGAACAGGGGCAACTTCTTATTTTTCTCCAACCTGCCATTTCTAGTCTTCTTGGCAAGGCAGGTTTTTCATTAAAAATGTTTTTCCTGATAATAGCCATAGTCCACCGCATATTGATCATCCACTCTTTCACGATTCATTTAACGCATTTTTAGTAACTGCCTTTTATAGTATTTGTATTAGGCAGAATATTTTTCCTATTTTAACTTAGACATTCTTACAACAAATCTCTAATAAGGTATTACTCATCTCATTTTATAGAAGAAGAAACAGACTCTCAGGGAGGCGTTGCCTTGCTCCAAATTGCTGAGTAGTGAGGAATGCTGGATTTGAACCCTGGATGCTCTGACTGCAAAGTCTGTGCTCTTTCCATCCCATTAAAGAAACTGGGCTTGAACAGATCTTATGGGACTCAACTAGTTTCTTTCTAGTCCTCTTTTCACTAATCACAGAAACTCCTCATTTTATTTGTTAAATGAGGGATAAATCACAGCCTGGGAAAAGCTAGAGGGGGTATTGTGGAAATTTCTTGAAGGTATTACCTCTTCAGAAGCGAAATGGAATGCACCAATGATGACACTAACATAGGGCTGTGTGTCCGGTGAGAGGACCCCAGAACGTTCTTTGATTGGGGAGGTGTGTGGTGTGGCGAGAAGGGGAAATGTGGAGACATGGCCAAAGAGGTGAGAGAAATGTAGAAAAGTATAAAAACAAGACAAGAATGGGAATAAAGTGTCATGAAATATGCAGGCTAATAACTGTCAGCGAGTCAGCGTGAATCAAGGAAGAAGATTCAGGGTGACAGAGGTTGGGTCAAATAAGCAATTTCTTCCATGGTCTCATTGGGCGCTAGAAATAAGAACCACGTCATTATCCAAACACAACACTAACATGATGAGGTGAAGTAATTTATCCTTAAATAACAGGCTGACCTATTCAGAACTGTAATTTTAATGTAAGACTAACCTTTGAAAATAGATCAAGTGATATAAATTATTAAGGAGAAGACATTCATCAGATAGATGGGGTCTATTAGTAATTTTATGCATGAAGAGTTATCTCCCAGAGTACAGTTGCAGCTGCTTCTGCACGGAAAAAAAATGAAGAACCCAGTTACCCTTTTGTGACATGTTCAGCTGATTTTAATCAGTATTTCTCCTGTCAAATGAAATGAAAAGACTGAAATATGATCTCTCCTGTGGATGTACACTCACTGCCTCCTACCTCCTTCGGCTGCACCCGGAGTTTTCCTGATGCTGAGGAACTGGAGACATATTTTAAGCAGGTTTTTTTTTTTTCTCTTCTAGAAGGGGAAAATATCTAAATAAGTTGGTCAAAGCACAAAACCTTTACTGAGAATCTTCTAGCTGTCTAGCACTAGGCTGAGAGGGGGTGGGGAGAGGCAGAGGAGTCTAAGACATTTCTTGTCCTCAAGAAGTTTAATGTCCAGACCTGGAAGAGACCTGAATTAAGTGCAACCATGCTATTCCTTTTACAGCTAAGTGAGTTTGGACATTCGTTAAGCCTCTCTAAGCCTCAGTTTCCTTGTCTGTAAAATGGAGACGGCATTGTTACCTACCTTGTGGAGTTGTTGTAGAGAGTCATGGGGTTGTGTCTGGAAAGAACAGCTCACAGGGCTTGGCATATATTCAGGCATAAGCAGAACTATATAAATTAGTTAATTGGGTTTTTTAATTTCAAAATATTAAGAGGGGTACAAATGTTTTTGTTACATGGATACATTTTATAATGCTTAAGTTGGGGCTTTGAGTGTGCCCATCACCGGAATAGTGTTCATTGTACCCGATAGGTAGGTTTTTACCCCGCCCCTCCTCACCACCCCCTTCTTAATTTCCAAGGACCTTTACATTTCTTTGTGCCCACGTGTACCCATCAACTAGCAATTATTAGCGAGTACTTGTGATGTTTGTTTTTTCATACCTGAGATACTTCCCTTAGGTTAATGATCTACGATTCCATCCAAGTTGCTACAAAAGACATTATTTCATCCCTTTTTATGGCTGAGTAGTACTCCACGGTGTGTGTGTGTGTGTGTGTGTGTGTGTGTATATGTGTGTGTGTGTGTGTGTGTGTGTGTGTGTATGTGAGTGTACACACACATACTACATTGTCTTAACCCACTCATAAATTGATAGGCACTTAGGTTCATTCCACATCTTTGTGATTGTGAATTATGCTGAGATAAACATTTGAGTGAAGGTGTCTTTTTGATAAAATGACTTTTTTTCCTTTGGGTAGATAGCCAGCAGTGGGATTGCTGGATCCAATGGTAGGTCTGCATTTATTTCTTTGAGGAATCTCCATACTGTTTTCAACAGAGGTTGTACTAATTTGAAGTTCCACCAACAGTGTATAAGCATAAATTGGTTAATTGTTATTAATATTTCGCTTTCATTGCTGTCTTAATTGGGGAAGGGGTTGCTTTGCTTTCCACACCACCATCCAGCTTCATTCCTTTAGGTGCTTAGGCTCACCCTTTCTCTCAGGGAGCAGTGCGCTGATGATGGGTACCCCAAGCTGTTGAGAAGGAGGTTGTTCATGTAAGTTGGATGGCGATTGAACAAAGCCTCAGGGCCCAGAGAGGTGATGCTCCTGCTGGCCATGTTGGTCAGTGGGAGGTCCTCTGCAGCAAGGACAACTTAGGATGTCCTGTGGCACTGCTCATATAGGGACTTCCCCAGATGGGGACTGGGAGGTCAGTGGGTGCTGATTTGGCTCCCTCAGAGCCCCAGGGGCTGGAGAAGCTTGACAATCCATCTCGATGATGCTGCTGGCTTCTCCAGTTGCTTTGGTGCTTCCTCCAGGTCCATTCCCTTCAAAATGCAAAGCTCCACTGGCCTCCCCATCCCCATACCCTTCTCCCCATCCCCTCTTCTCAGTCCACTCAATCCTTATTTTGAGGATGACTAGATGCAGCAAATTCTCTTTTAAGTTTTTTTTTTATTAGGGCACAAGCTCAGTCCCTAATGCTGCAGGGCTTAGACGTTTGAACATCAAAAACCCTGGCTCTTATGACTCCGAAGGTGTGCCACAGAAACTCAGAAACAGGTTCTCCACTTTCCTGCCCTATCAGTCTTCCCCAATGCAAAGAATGCCTCAGGGTGTGTGGTGGTGGTGGCGGTGGCCGGCGGTGGGGTGCTCAGAGGGTGTGAGGAAATTGGGAGATATGCTCTGTTTATACCTCAAAATATTATCCCGCAAAACTGTCACCTCCTTCCTCCTTCTCCTGCCCCTTCTTCCTTTTTCTTCCCTTCTGATGATGATGATGAGAAGGAAGAGGAGGAGAAGATGGTGGTAGAGGAGGTCCGCTTTAAAAGAAAGGTAGGCAGGCACAGAAAGGTTAATGCTGTGTCAGCTGGATGTTCCAGGAGAGAGCTGTTGAGACTGAATCAGGGGCACAGACGGTTGGGTCGGTAACTCCTGTGAAAGATGACCGGGAGGAAGCAGAGTGATCCGGGAAAGCTGGCAGGTCAAGGTGCCCAGCTGATACCTATGCAAGGAAGAGAGGGAGGGAGCAGGATTTGGGGGAGTGAGAGCTTCAGACCACAGCGCATATCTGACAGAGATGGGAGCTCCATTCAAAGAGTCCTATGTTGAGCAGAAACAGCCAGGCTCTAGTACCCGCGCAGTGTTGAGGCTTCGGCTGGGGGCTGCCAGGGAAAAGCATTGCCTCAGCTTCAAAGCTCAGGCAGATCCTGAAGGTGCTGTAACTGCAGCTGTCGAACAACTGCATTCCTTGTAGCTGAACAGCAAGTCCTCTCTCGAAGGCGGAATCCATGCGGCACACCCCTATGGCTGCTGTACCTGCCGATGGCCGTGTAAGCATCACGGAGGGATGTCTAACGGAGGGAGAGAGATCAGAGCTGGGGCTGGAATCTGGTGCCCTGATTCCTACTCCAGTGTTCTTTCCACTCTTCTTTGAAACTCATGAGACAATCAGAGGCTACCACCAGATAATATACAATTAAGCATTAAATATCATGGTGTAGACATGGACAGCTGCTGAGTTCCAGAAATCTGAGAGATCTGTGTAAATTACTCAACCAGATTCGGTCTTCTTTCGAAGATATGCCACCTGGAGGCCAAGAAGCCAAGAGCCTCTGTATTTTCAGCTACTATCATTTCATTTGCTTAACCTCTCTGGTATATCCCATATCCCGTGCCATGTTCCCTATCTTGGGAATTTCATACTGTCTGGTCAAAACCAAAGATTTCTGGCCAAGCAGATACCGTCAAGTCCTGAGGTTTGCTGGGATTACTCTTAGGCTGCAGACCTACGGACGACCAAACATGCTTTCTCCTGATCATTTGGCCAGAATCCAAATGATAGTGGATGGTCTTTGAGGGAGAACAGCCAAGACTTAGTATATAACCAAAATATAAGTTTCGCACAAGGTCAGGTAAATGCAGTGAGGAAGGTTATGCTGGAAAGTGGCTGGGCTTGGCAGCATTGCTGGAGTTTCAGACTAACTTGCCCATCTGTTGGCACCCAAAGTTTCACGAGTCAAATTGAGACCAAGTCTTTATAATGTCAACATATGCTAGGGATTATCCTGTTCAGATATCTTCATATCCCTGCATTTTGGCAAGAGCAACGATAATACAAAAAAATAAAAAATAAAAAAAGCATTGCAGCTCATGGCCAAACCTTTATTTTGCCAATATTTCCCAGGAAGCTTTATGATATGGTTTTTGATGAGAAGGACATTATTGCTCTTATTAGCTATACAGAAATTTAAACTTTATTAATAAAACTAATAAAAACAGTGATGGTTCCTTTTTTTTCTTTTCATGCTGGGAAAGGAAGTGTGCTAACTGTATTTTTTTCTCATTTAACCCTTGCGCTAGCCCTAAGAAGTTGGCAGTATTCTTTTTTTTCACCTTTATAGATGAATAACTGAGGTTTGTGAGGTTAGGTAACTTGTTCAAGGTCTCATTGATGGTGAATCACAGAGTTGGGGTGTACATCCAACTCTTCCCAAAACCCATGCTTTTATTCCTCATGCTATATAACCTCTTAGCTATTTAATTGACTCTAACCAAAAATGTGTGGTCTCTTACCATGTCATCATAAAATTGGCAACCTGGGGCTCAAAGTTAGTGGCAGTCTGAACTAGAACCCTAGCTCCCAGCTCCAAGCTCTTTCCCTCAATTAAACTGATTAAACTGAGCAATACTCATAGCTGGAGTATGCTTTTGACGCTCCTTGGGAATACTAGTAGGTCTTTTAGTTTTTTAAGGCCATGATGACAGCCTGGCACAGTCTCCTTGCTTTCACTCCATTTCAAGATTGCTACTTATTCCTTCATCAAAGAGTTCCCGAGTCCCTGGCAAATTGCTAGCGAACTGAACAAAGAGAGAAAATTACCCAGATGAGGTATGCATGTCAAACTGTCCCCGTAGCCGGTATTTATTTTATTTTATTTTTTAATTTCAAAAGCATTTAGGAAGTAGCAGCTGTAGCTCACCATGCCACCAGCCTAAGATTTTGTGTAACGGACAAAAACACACTTTAATTAAGAAACAGACTTCCAAAATGACCGTGAAATGTTGATCAAAACTTCTTGTATGTCAACACAGAACACATTTGGTCAGGATCTCCGTTTTCCTTCCCTCCTATCCATTTTAGCAGCTCTGTAGTCTTTGCTTCTGTGCATTATTTTTGTCTGTAATTCTTGGGAAAGTGAAGTATCAGCAGTTGAAGGATGACTTGGAGAGAGACATTTTTATTGCTTAAATGATTCTTTTCGGGGAGACAACGGAAGCCAAAAAGGGATCATTGCAAAACTAAAGGAGCTTGAGAAAATTTATACCCTTTAAGGTATTTTAAGCCTTCAAAACTATTTTGGGTGAAAAGACTTATTTGGGCTGTGGAGAGTCCTGTTTTATAAGAGCAGAGAGAGCCTCCAGCCAGCTGTCGAGGCAGTTGGGAGTGCTGGCTCTAGAGCTGAACTGTGGGTTCAAATCCTGCCTCTACCAGCTGGGCACATGCCTTCACCTCCCTGGGCCTTCATTCCTCATCTTAACCACTAATTAAGTATCTCAGGGATACTTGCTTTGGGGTCCCTTTCTCATGGGCAGCTGATGATGATGATGATGATGGTAATAATAGCACCAGCTACCATTCACTGGGCAATTTATAGATGAGCCAATCACCATGCTAAGCACTCCACGGTGAGTATCTGTTTGGGTTTCCTCCTCTATTGACCAACCACAATTCCTCTCTGGATAGTCACATGCACACATATTCGGGCTGCCTGGTTCTCTCGAAGCTGAATCCAATCCCCTGGTTGGGGGAATAATCCCTCCCTCGTGGTATTTTTGTGAGCATTAACTGAGGTGCTTTTAAGTGCTTATATTGAGTAAGACTTCCTCAGTTAAAAATGACAAAAACCTGAGCCAAAGCAGCATAAGCAAAAGGGCAATTTATTACTCACCAAAATGCAAAAGTCCAGGAGGAGAGCTGGATTCAGAGCGCAAACAATGTTATCGGAACTGTGCATCTCTAACAAGATGGCAGCAGTAGCTCTCACCCCTATTTCCTCTTAGGGAAAAAGTCCTATTGTTGGTTCTGATTGGTTGTCATGTCCACCTCTGAACCAGTATCGAGGCTAGTATTGTTTCATATATGACGTTTCAGTTGGCATTAGCCTAGGTCATCTGACTCACCCTAGGTGCTGAGATTGGATTCAGCTTTGCAAGAACCATGTAACCTGAAAATGTGCGCATGTGACTACCCAGAGGGGAATTGTGGTTGGTCACCAGAGGAGGTGACCCAAACAGGTACTCACCATGAGTGCTTAGCACAGCGGTTGGCTCATCTATAAATTGCCCCGTGTATGGTAGCTAGAGCTGTTATTATTCTTATTATCATTGGCTGCCCATGAGGAAAGGACTCCAAAGCAAGTGTTTTGGGGGTAATCAGTGAATACGTTCCATGTCAGGAATTAAGAGAGCAGAATTCATATCTCACCCCAGCCAGATATTTATTACTCTCCCACCACACTTTTGCTTTTGCTGTTTTCCAAATCCCATGTTGCTCTCACCACTTTCTTGCTAATAATTAAAATACAAGCTATCCTTCGAAGCCCACCCCATCTGGACTCTCTAGCCCCTTATCCCTCTCATCTCGGAAGTGCTGCAGCTCTCCATGTGTGCCCTGTGGAGCAATCTGAGTGTGAAATCCCTTTGAAAATTATAAAGTGCTGTAAAGCACAATGTCTTCTGCTCAATATGCTACTCCAAGACATTTATTACATAACCATGCTATTATATCATGGTGGTTTCGAACATGGGGCTTCGAGATCAGACCTGTCTCCTTCACCGATTTAATATTGGAACTTGGGGGCAGATCATGGACCCTTCTGAGTCTCAGTTTCTTCATCTGTAAAGGTAGGACAATACTACTCACTGTAAGAGATAATACACCTACAATGTGTACCTAGCACTTATCCCACACTCAGACACAGCTCCTTATCTTCTGGTAAGCACATAAAAAATAGGGAACATACTCATATACCCACGCCACTGTCTCTATCTCCAACTTTGCTCCCCTAAACATTAGCTATTTACATTATAATTTAAGCTGTAACAACAGAATTCACTGGCTATAAATAAATAACATTAAAATTTTATAGCTAAGTCAAAGTTTTGAGTCTCTTTTTAAATATTTACCAGTTTTACTTTATTTTCTTGAGTACCATTCCATGGCAAACTGTACAAACCTACTAGTTGACTTCAGTTTTTTTTTAATTTTTAAAATATTTTTTAAAAAATTTTTTTCTTTTTTTTAAACACAAAAGATCTGGGACTTTTTAAAATTTCAAGGTCTCTTCTAGAACGAAGACTCCGTAAAATACCAGATGAGGAAATCTGGGCCACGTTGGCTCAGTTTTTGTCCTGGTACCTCACTCCCTTCTCTGCCACTGTGAACGACGTGCCTAACCCTACACCTCAGTGGTGGGCGAGGGAAGAGGTGGTGACAAATACCTGATTGATTTGTCCATCCTGTGCCGTGGAGCAAAACGAGGAGTGATATATTACAAAGGCCGCCGATGTTCCTTCCCTGGAAATGACATAAATATTAGATTTTGCTGAAAAACGATGTATGTGCATTGGAGCCATCAAGAACTCTCACAAAAGCAGGGAAGCAAAGAGGCCTGCTAACGTCCTCTTAATAAAGTCTGGTTTCTGCCGACAGGACCCAAAACAAATGCGCTTGGATGTGTGCTTCCTCCCTATTGGCAGGTTTGGGGAAGCAGCCAGCCATCTGCTCAAGAGCTACGAAGGTCTTTCCTCCTTTATGAATGCGATGGCGTGGCATGCGGGACGAAGAGTTAGTAGGACCCAGGACTGAGTCTAGGCCCCGGATTATAAGAGTTGTGCACTCTGGCTAAGACATTTAATGTGCTCATTCATATTTTAGTCACTTGTAGTCATCAGAGACACAAACCTACTGAAACTACTTTTTTTTAAAAGAGTGGCATAAGCTATTTCTTTTCTTTTTTTTTTGAGGTAAAATTCACAGAACATAAAATTACCATTTTATTCCTCTTAAAGTGTACAGTTCATCAACTTCTAGCACATCTACAATGTTGTGCAACAATCGCCATTATCTAGTTCGAGAACTTTTTCATCACCCCAAAATGAAACGCTACGTCCGTTAAGCAGCCATTCCTCACTCCTCCTCTCCCCACCGCCTGGCAACCACCAGTCTGCTTTCTGTCTCTTTGCCTCTCTCCATTCTGGGCATTTCATGTATGTGGGATCTGGTAATATGTGGATCCTGTGTCTGGCTTCTCACTTCGCCTTGCCGAGGTTCATCCATGTCGTGGCAGATATCAGTACTTCATTTCTTTTCACGGCTGAATAATATTCCATTGCATGGATACAGCACATCTGTTTATCCATTCGTCAGCGGATGGGTATTTGGGTTGTGTCCACATATTGGCTGTTATGAATAGACTATTGAATTTTGCTTCTCCATGAATGTAGGTGAAAGAGCTGTCTAGGTAAACTCTCAGTCCAGCTGGTCCAACAAGAGTTTTTAAAAAAGTGCCTGGTCTTGGTTCCAAATTCCTAGGGAGGGGTCTGGGATAGGTGTGGTCTCGTGGTGGCTGTCCTCCTGGGCAGGGGCTATGAGACAGACCCTGTGGTGTGTGTGTGGGGGGAGCAGCTTCTCTAACAAGGATGTGCTTGGCTGTCACTTACCCTGTGCCCACTCTGTGCCCCTTAATGGGGGGAGCTTTATCCCCATTTAATCAATGAGTGCCTTGATGCCTGGGCCTCAGTTTCCTCAATGCTGAAGTATGCACCCAACTGGACCTAATAAATACTACGAGACTGATGCAGAATGCTCATGAGAAACTCATAATTTGTAAACCGTAGGATCCCATGTGCACTAGCTGCCCATCTCTGACGCTCCCCTGGCATGCTAATTATCCCTTCTTCCAGGTCCCCAACCTATGTGGTTTGCGCCTCTGTCACAGCCTCTGCAATGTGTCCTCTCTGTAGTCCATTTTGCTGGCTGGTGTGTGAGTTCCTGGATGTCAGGAGAGTGGGCAGCATATCTCTGAGTGCCCAGTACCCAGCTGGGGTGCCTGGCACACAGTAGTTGCTCAGTAAATGGGAAGCCAGTGAATGATGGAAGAGCTCTTGATCCTTTCCACTGCTGTAAACAAATACCTTACAAACTTACAGTGTCATTTCTTGATCTGAGGGAGCGATGCCACTCCATCTAAACAAAAGCTACTGATGGTGTTTTTTCTCTCAGCCCCAGCTTGGTTTTCCCCTTGATGAGTCTACTCCCCATTCAGTGTGAGGATTTGCTGGTCTCTTTGAAAACTGAACCCATGGCCTCAGTAGAGAGGCAGTGGGGCCAGGAGATCTGGGGAGAGCAGGAAGCAGGATAACACCCACTCTGGCCCCCTGGCCCCGGCTGCTCCTGACACTGAAGCGGTCACCGTCCACGTGTCTGTGCGGAAACTCCCACCTCACAGGGGCAGTGAGGGAGCCCGAGGTCATGGCCACTTGGGCCTTGGGGTGCCTCTGCTTGTGGCAGAGCTGGTACCAACTGTGGTGGCAGCATATTTAAGTGCGATACTTATCAGATTATCTCAGGGGCGGCTCCTAAGTCACTCCATAGCTGTCACCTCTTCCAATGACTCTCCAGATGCCAGTCTTTTTGCACTTCTGCAGTCTGTTTATTTTGCAAAGAAACGGGGAGGCGGCCAGCTGATTTCTGTCAGGGCTGAGTGTGAAGGATCGTGCAAAGAAGCTGAACAGGAGAATGTGCTATTGTCATAAAAGCGGCCCTTTGGCTGCCAGGGAGTCTGCCGCTTTGCAAACTGTGCGCCCTGGGTCCTGTCCCCACGCGGTTCCTGTTGTTCAGGTCTTTGTCCTCACGCTGATCCAGCATGCCTTGGCTGCAGGACCCCTTCCCACGGGGGTTTCTCCTCCACAGCCTAGCAAGGATGGGACATCTAAAAGTAGCCAAGGAAAGTAGTACTGGGTTTGGGTTTAAATATTCTGGAAACGACATGAAGGAAGCCACTGGAAGGTAACAGGGATAGATGAAATATGGTGGGGAATTTTCCTTTGTAATAAAATCTGAGGACCAGGGCCTGGGCTCAAAGGGATGTTGGAGGCAGCACGGCTCAGAGCTGCAAGGTCCGATGTGGTAGTCACTAGCCACCTGACAGTTCAGTTCAGGTTAGTACTTGAAGGTGGACTAGTCTGAATTGAAATGGGCTGGAAATGCAAAATATACGCCAGATTTCCATGACCTAGTACAAAAAAGTTTTTAAAAAAAAAATCCAAATTTTTATTGATTTAAATTTAAAATTAATTTTTACGTGTTAACTGCTAACATTCTTGACATGTTGGATGAAATAAAATGTATTATTAAAATCAATTTTAATAATTAAATTTAACGTGGCTTTTTAGCTTTTTAGATGTGGCTACTAGAGAAATTGAAATTGCCGATATGGTTTACTTTACGTGTCTGTCGTATAGAACTGGTTTAGAGGTCAAGAGTGTGGGCTCTGGAGACAGACTCTCTGGATTTGAACCCTGGCTCCAAATCGCTGGCTGTGTGACCCCAGGCACAGTGGCTTTCAGACCTTCCACAGAACCCCTGTCACCATTTCACTTTGCAGCACAACTCATTGCACACACACAAACACACACACACACAAATAAAATTGTTGAAATAATACCCTTACCACTGTGATGTGTTCTGATATGTTCTTTTCCATTTCCTTCCCCTCCTCCCCCTCCTCTCCCACATTCTTTTCTTTTTCCCTATTCATTTAAAACAATGCTTGTCTCGGCATACGAATTAATTTCACAACCCACAAATGGGTCTCGAACTTTGGTTTGAAAATCCAGCCTTAACCTTTCTGTGTCTCGGCTCTCTCATCTGTGAAATGGAACAAACATTACTATGATCTTTTCGAGTCATTTTAAGAATACACTTAATGCTGTGTACGTAAAGCCCTGAGCACAATGAAGCATTGGATGAACAGAGGAAAGTATCATTATTCCAAATGGGCCTTCTGTCTTCCCTGTGAACACTTAGTCTGTTATGTAGGAAAAAAATGCACTCAATGTTAGCTGCTCTTATTATTGATGCTATTTTAAATGGGCCTTTACGTTTCATGCTAATTTGTTTTCCACAAAGAGAAGTCATTTGGTGTGAGCAAATGCAGCGTTTCCATAGGGGTGAAAGTGACTTTCAGGCCAGTCCTTCTTATACGTCGCTTCGTAAGATCTCTTAAGCCATTTTCCCCAGGTAGGGGGAAATGTGTGTTCTCTCTCCCCCAAATAGGCTGTAAATTCTCAGAGGACAAGCCTTGCGCCATCTGTCTTGGATCCTCCTCCGTCCTACCCAGGACACAGAGGGGACATTCACAGCACAGGCTTATTGGGGCCATAAAATCTGAGGTTCCCGCCCTGGCTCTGCCACTCAGGATGCTCTTTGACCTTTGACCAGCTCCAAAATGAAGGCCTTTTGGCCTCAGTGTCCTCGTCGGTGACATGGGAATAACGACACCCTGCGGTCAGCTCTGCCATGAGGACTAAATGGCATGTTGTGCATACTGACACGGGACGTGGAGGTCACGGTTGCTGCTGAATGATTTTTATGGCACGAGCTTGGTAAGCGCTGAGTGGACTCCTAATTTCCTGACACCATTCCTGGTGTATCACCAGGGCACCGCAGATTCAAAGCACTTCATCCTGAAGCTTTTGCATATTGGCCGATCTACATAGAACTCACTGTGTACTACTTCTCGCATGACTGGAATATATAGATGAAGGCCAAGTGCCCTGGACAGGGCTTCCTGAGAATGGAACTTTCCATTGCAGCAGGACCGACTTCTCATATTTGCTCCTGCTCAGGCAGAAAGGGAAGGTAACCTGAAACCACCCAGGGCAGCTCCCTGTAGCCACTGAGCCCCTGAGCTGGAGTGTAGTTGGTTTGGCAGGGCTGTCCACAGAGCAGATGCAAATGGGTCTGTCCCCAGAACCTGTTCACTCAGCAAGGACAACTCCGTGTTCTCCACAGACACTGTCCTTTAGCTGTGGGCTGGCAGCTAGGAGGCCCAGCAAGTCATGCAAACTGTCCAGGCTCCATTTGTCAGAAAAAGAGCTTGGAGGGTGGTTGCGAAGTGGCAGAGCAGTTCAATCCCCCCAGCGCATGTTTAATGTGCTCCTACCCTGCTCTGGGCCTGTGCCAGGCCGTGGAGAGGACCCTGAACAAGATAGACAGATGGATAAGCTCCATGGTTCCTCTCATGGAGCTTATCATCTAGGGTGTCTTAACCCCCTCCTCTATGACTTCTTGGTGAAAGAATGATTGCTACCTTAAGGTAATGGGGATGGCTGAATGCATAACACCTGATACTGGACAAATGTCAACAGCAGCTTATTAGTGACATATACTCATTAAGGGAGTTGTAGTTGCCAGTAGAGTGAATGATCAGGGGCTATGGGAGGCATCATCACCACCTGTTATCTATGAGGACTGAGAAAGTTACCTTCTTGATGCCTCAGGTTCCTCATCTGTGAAATGGGGATAATAACAGTATTCAACTAAAAAAAAATTTGTCATAAGGAATAAATGAAATGATGAATGCAAAGTGCCAGCACAAAGGAATTACATGGCAAAGGTCAATTAATACTCTTATAGTCCACAGTCCTTTTATGGAAGTGACTTCTTGGCACCCTAGTGTGGCATCACTTGGAAAGTGCAGCTGAGATAGAAATATTGGTCCTGAGAAATGGGGGTGCCACCAGCCCACAACAATGAGCTCTTTTGGAAAAGTGCCTCTGGGTTGTCCATTCCTGTCTTTTGTCTTATCTCCTTAGTTGATTCTGTCTCCCTAGAGACCACTCTGCCAGGTCAACCCGCAGTCTTTGCCTACGTTTTCAAGCAATAACTTTTTTTGTTATTGTTGGATTTGAAATAGCGGAGAAGATTCTTTGCAGTTTGCTCCTCTCCTCCTCCCGCCTGTGTGCTGCCCCCTCCTTGCTCTGGGCGCCTGGAGCTTGCATTTCATGCATTTTAATCAGTGGAAATCCACTGATAAGGGGGGGACATTTGTCCACCTCTGGCAAAGCTGGGTTGCTCCAGGCCCACAGATACCTTGGCTCAGTGTGGTGACACACCACCTAAGAAATGATTTTAAAGTGGTTTCGTATCCATTATTTGGGGTTCAGGTTTCTCTCTGTGTGCTTACTCTGTCACGGTCTTATTATCGTTACGGTTATTTTTTTAATTAGCCACTCCTGTGAAAAGGAAGGAGCAGGCTGCTCTCAGGTACTGGATGCCTGCTGCGCACCAAGCCCTCTAGCAGGTGCTTGGCAAATGCTGCTGCGCTTAATCTTTACCCAACCTTAAGCGCCGGGTGGTTATGCCTATTTCGTAGGCAAAAAACTGAATCAGACCCAAAGAGAGTGTGGAGGGAAGGGCATGCTCTTGGCAGAGCTATGGAGAAGGCGATGCTGACTTGTGCCTCCCTCTCCAAGCGTGTCTCCAGGTTCCCCATGTTTTTCTGTCACCTATGACTGCTTAAGGCCGCCCAGTAAGACCCCCTGTCCCCAAGCCTGCTCTCCCCAGCAGTGGATCACATTTTAGTCCTTATCTGATTTTCCTTTTCATTAAAACTTGCCTGTTCTTGGTTCCATTCTCTCAACCTCATGTCGTTTTCAAAGCTAACCTGATAAATGAATCCCAGGTAGAGTGCTGATAGCTTAATATGAATTATATTCTGTAAAATTATTCTCTCTCCTGAATGCTCTGTGCTTTGGTTTTCACAATACTCTCTCCCAGAGCTGAGACGGATAAGGAAGTGAAGTCCAGAGTTGATGGGACACTTGGGCTACTTGGCCACCATGCATCAGAATGGGGGGGCACCTTCCTTGTGCTCCTATTTAGAAGGTGGTGGCTTTAGTCTGTGGCTGTGAATGCTGTCACAGTCTCGGTATTGCAGGTAAGACTCCAGGAAATGCATTACCAGGCAGGCAGGGAGGAGAGGTGGTGGTGATAAAGCCCCTGCGTGGTCAACTCTGACCCTATCTGAGCTGCTTGTCCCCCTCCACCTGCTTTGCTTTGCTAGTATGAGGATGTGGCAATCCTTTTATGCTGCCTGGTTTTTCAGTAGAATGGCAGACCTTGGGGGAGTCCTTCCCTTCCCAGTACACCCATGGGGAGTATAAAGGCAGCCCTCCCCAGAGATGCTGCACAGTACCTGCTGGCTTGGAGACCAGCCTCACTTATGCAGCTGATCACTGCATCCCTGTCCCCCACGCCCGTTCCTAACACATCGTGGCCCTCTGGATCTACAGCCGTGCATCGTCTGCGTTTGGCACAAGGAATGGTGGATTTCTTCCAGGGGCTGTCGTGGCTTCCTTGTATTCCCTTATGCTGGTCACCACTTGCAGATTTCTTTCTAATAAATGCAGATTACCTGACACCTGCACTGTATGCTGACAACTAATTGGAGCATACCCAAACTATTACAGAGCCCTGCGGCTCCCCGAGCTGAAGGCCCAGGCATCAATCCTCTTTTGGTCATGCAGTGGGTTTTGTGAAGATATTTTGTTTAAGTATCACGTCCCAGCCAGGCCTGTCTGGCGATTTCGGCCCTCAGCACCTTCAGCATGCTAGGTCCTGGGAGGCATCTGACAGGTGAGAACTGCTCCTGCTTGTTGAATCCTGATTCAGCTGCAGCTGGGAAAGGGCATTGACAGGTTCAAGGCCATACAGGGGACAAAGGACAGCGTTTCCTCCCTGTGTGAGCATAGGAGGCTTGTTGGCCCTGGGATTAGGCCTCACCTCCGTAGGGAGGGTCTCTACCACTGCCTAAGCACCGAGAGCCTCCCTGCCCCGTCATTCCCTAGCCTGACCCGTGGATTCCTTCCTAGTACTTCATAGTTACTTATTTACTCCTTCTCCTTTCCTGCCTGCTCCCCCTCCAAGATTGCACAGTCTATTTATTCAGTCAACAAATACTTGTTGAGCTTGTCCAGTGGACTAGACAACATTTTTGGAGCTGGGAATATAAAAGTGAAAAAGCTAGAGAAGGTCCCTGCCTTCGTTGAGCTTACACTATAGTGGGGGCGGGGAGAATAATATAAATAAAAACACAGTATATGAGGGAATGGAGGAAAAATAAAACAGGTAAGTGGACGGAGTGTGACCAGGAGGGGGGCTGCTCTGTTGCATAGGGTGGTTGGCCAGGGAAGCTTCTTTTATGAAGTGACATTTGAGCGGAGACCTACCTAAAGCAAGAACAAAGACTATCTGGTTTGCTTTACTCATTGATGTCCCCAGGTCCTAGCCCAGCACCTGGAAAAGGGGCTCAATACATATTTATGAAATGGACAAATGAGAGAATACATAGAAGAAAATGGAATCTAGATCTGTAGCCTTTCTTCTTGTGTTCTAGCTCCCCCAGGGTAAGTACCAGGCCAGTTTGCTTAGAGATGCTCCCCTTGCTCTGTAGGCAGCACGGTGGCATATTCTGAGAGAGGCTGATGGGAAATGCAGCTCTGGACAGGCGGCTGAATGATCTGGATTCTATTTCCATGGTAATTTACCAAACCTTTGCCTTAGTGTCTTCATCTCTGAGATGGAGCTAGTAGTTTGACTACTGCTTTCACCCAATGTTGTGGGGTGATGGAAGAAATAACAAATGACTAGATAAACTCATGCTTTGAAATAGATAATACCTAATAAGTTGGGATCTTGCACTGTTATCAGTTGCTATGTTATCATTTAATTTTTATAACGACCCCACAATATTGGCACTATCAGAAATCTCATTATACAGATGAGAAAATGTTAGCTCTGAACACTTAAGTAACTTCCACAAGGTAATAAATTAGTAAATGGAAAGGCCAGGGTTCAAACTCAGTACTGTCTGATTCTGGAGTCTGAGCTTTTGGCATCCTTTGAGTTCTGCCTCCCTCCCTGGAAGTGTCTCTATGCTGCCTTACTCTATGGATAATTCTCTATAGCTTAAATAGAAAGATCCTCTTTAAGTAGAACTCATCAATAGTGCCAATGAATAATTTACTAATAACATTAACGAAGTTATGCTGGTATGTTTTTTTCCTGGCATTCTGCCTAAGTGCTGCTCTAGCTTATTTGATTTGCTAATAGAAGTATTTGTGGAATGGACAAGGCTTCCCATGACACATTCAGAAAACACAGAGAGCAAATCACTTATCTTTATGCTGCTTTAAAGACTGCCATTTGGAAGGATGAAGGACATAAAATTTGCTCTCTCGCCCCTCTGACCAACATTTCTAACTCAGTCTCTAGTGAAGGGACACCATCTGCGAGCTCTGCTTTTGCTCAGATGCAAAGCCTTAGTGGATGCCTGACTCCCATCCCATTATTATTAATGCACACTCAATATTTAGCAGCATTTCGTAAACAGCTTAGGAGTTAGGTCTCAACCCACCTTGCGATCTGAGAGGAAGACAGATTTAACCCCCATTTGCAGAAAAGAAAACTGAGATCGGTGACATCTTAGATAACTTGTTTCTTGGAGAGTGGTCTGTGGACCTCCCATGGCCGATTTGGTTGAGGATCTTATTAAAATGCAGATTCCTGCATCCTACTGCAAACCCATGGAACTGGAACCTCTGTGGGTGGGGTCCCCCAAGGTGCATTTGTAACAAATTCCCCAGGAGATTTTAATGTTTAATAAAGTTTAAGGATTTCATTTTAGAATTCTTTTTTTCTGTTTCCTCCCTGCCTCCCCTCACTTTAGAATTCATATCAAGATGCACTTGCATATTTTTTTTCTTTTTTTCATTTCAGCATACTATAGGGGTACAAATGTTTAGGTTACGTGTGTTACCTTTTCCCCCTTCCCTCCCAGAGTCAGAGCTTCAAGCATGT